>MU911972.1:17128-134370 GCA_036418165.1 Cooperia oncophora
TTTGTAGCACCTCCAATGTTATCCGCATCAGGAAATTGCGTTTTACTTGTATTTAAAAGCGCAATCAAAGGAATTGGCAAAGTGCCAAGGAGCGGCACGCGACAGGCGCGCTTGCAACGGATGTTATGAAGGACGGGAATCTGCGCCGCAAAAAGGTGTAAGGCGGAGATTGGAACTATGGAGGAACTAGCGTGTTTCACGGCCCTGCATCTCCATTCCTGGGCATGTTTGGGCGGGGGACCACGACACATCGACAGCTGAGGGGCTGATAGTCTCATACACCCTCAATGTGTGTGAGCGTACTATGTGTCTTTAACCTTATAGTTGGAACGCATATGGTGTGAAACAGGACTCTCATTACGAAGCAACTACCAAACTGGATTATAATATTGGGTCGGCCCATAAGTAATGGCTTTTTTCCTACTCAAAATACCGCGCTGAAGAAGAAAAGTTGGCCACTGAGTTTTATACTGTTTCGCAGAAAATTTCTTGCCCAGCTGCTAAGTATATGGCTGCAAGGCTCTGTCTCTTAGAAAGCCAATTATACTTTGAGTGATTCGAAGATTTCAGTTTCGACCTCACAGACAAGCATCGAACCTAATGCCCTAGTTTGTCCAGCTGGCAGCTTACGGAATTACCTCATTAACTGAGAATCATGCCAAAGATTGAGCGATCATTAGAGGTCGAAGACTGCTTCCTTATCGACCACCACTCCGTCGATGTTAGACGTTCGAAAGTAGTGAGTAGGTTCTGTAGGCACGTCCCTCCTCAAGAGCCCACGCGATGCGCTTTTCAAGTTCCGAGTTCCCACCTGTTGATCGCTTGAACCAACTTCAAACTGTCATAAGAGCATCCTTCTTTGGTCATGCATATCACAAGGTTTGAGCTTCTTCTGTAGATTGAGCTGCGATAAAATTTCAAAAGTAATTGTCGGAAGCTCACTTTTGGGTCGACCCGAATTTCCCTGTCAATGAAATAAAAATTGATACAGGTGGAGATGGGGAACAATAGCCATTTTCCATAGTAAGAAGGCAATCATACTATCTTATAGTGCAGACAATTATCTATCAAACATGCAGAACATACTGGGAACAATTGCCATTTTCCATATAACAATTGTGTGACAAAAAAACGCCGTTTATGGGCCAACCTAATACAATGTGCACCACTGGATGCGCGATCCACAGTGGGGTCGTTTTCTGTCGCCAGGGAAAGGCGTACTTAGTCATCGAAACTGTTCATCACCGGCTTTTACCCAGTCCCAGGCAGGCTATAGACCTATCTTTGCCAGCGAATTCGTTTCTGCTCTGTGGATATGGGCGTGTTGTGCTGGCCAGCTACATAGAAGGGGATGTGTTCCTGACACACCTCTCTGGGTATTAGCTCCTGGCACCCTTGAGAGTCTTTGGAAATTCTCAAAGGTTCTAAGGTAATAAATTGAGTGATATATAAAGAGGATCAAGTAGAACATGCAACAGCATTTTGAATATTGAAATTTTATTCAATTATGGCTGAGAACATAGAACTTGACCAGAACCATGTTCGGGCCCCATTGTTCAAAGAATATCGCCTGAACCATAAATCCTCGGGCTGAGGAGCTCGAGAGCATGCTCATCGTTTAAACAGAGAATGGTCTTCTATCATACCAGTGTTGGATGAGGCGGAATTCGAAAAATGACGACCTCAGCGTTGATGAGCCTAATCATTCCTGCCGACCAACAAGAGTCTATAAACCCCATTCTTTAGGACCCATTCAGCCTTATGGGAGCTGTTAGGGACCCCTATGGGAACTCGGAAAGCTACTTGCACATAATCACCGCACCATTGGTGGCTACTTCCGTCGTCTTGGAAACGTCTCAACAACCTCATAAACGTAGGTTCTCACCAATGACCAAGTAATTTTCAACTTTGAGGGAACGTTTGAATGGCTTAAGAACAATGGAACAGAAGAATGGGTTCGGTTGTACGAGAAAGTGACTCATTCAAGTGACTCAGGTGCATATTCAAACGTCAAAACCACTGACGAAAAACTAAAAAAAAGGTCAAAAATAAAACCAAAAAAGCAGCGAAATACTGGTCAGTAAGATATAACCAGTATTCTCTGGAATATTCTAGCGATCTCACATGTAGAGGTTTCCACTTTCTGGTAGGACAATTTAAGGGAGATAAAGGACGAAGGACTAAGATCACTTCATTCATCCCATCGCCAAATAATAAAGATGTCACAAAACGGACTTGTCAAAAAGTACGGGATTCCGTGGGCACAGTTCTGACCCCTCCATGACATTCACCATAGCTTTCTCATCTAATGTTCCTAGAATCGGGACCTCTGCAAATGACAGGGAGTGTGACGAATTGTGAATTGGAGCGCAGCCAGCGCATTCTGTTCCTTCACTTGCCATCCTTAGCCAGCAACAGTTGAAGAGAAAGGCTGCCCTGCCCGCGCTCCAATCTGCAAATCCTTCCATAGGCCTTATCGCTTAAACGGCTCAGTATTGTATTTTTACTCCATCTGCACAAGAGGAATGGTTCAATTATGAAAAATACCCAAAAAATGCGAAAGGGTTCCCGACTCTCACTTGGCTTTCCATATTTTCGTGAATTTTCCAAACTGCCCAATAAATGGTGGTGAGCAGTAGATCAAAATGTGCTTACTCTATATGACAATACTTTTTCTCCCTGCCATAAAAACTTACCCGAATGCTGTTCACGAACTTTTAGCGAGAGAAGAGAGCCAAATGGAGGATGCGTCCCGTTCCGTGATGGATGGAGTCATCAATTACATCCCTCAAGTCAGGAAAGTTCATCGAGTTGAGTCCGTTCCGAGTTTGAAAGAAGTTTTTCTGAGTGCGACTGCCAAAATGGAGAGTCCATTCCCATGAATGCACTAATTTAGAAGACCTTAACTTTTACACTTTAGAGCTTCTCCAGTTGAAGCTACAGAAAGCACCTGGTCGGTATAAATGCTGCTAGAGGTTTGGCTTCACAACTATAAAAGGGATTGCGCCACAGAGAAGATACCTGGACCCCAGAGAAGATACCTCGGGATGGACGAGCGGATCCTTGTGAGGCAGCAAAATGATGCAGCGTGCGGGGCGGCTGCAATCAACAACAATGCATTCAGTCCGCTGAGTACTGCTCCCTTCACCTTCACCACCTTCCAAATATCACCGTTTCGTCGACGGAGATCTCAGCTTCGAGAAAGCAGACCTCTACCGCAGGGATCGTGCCATATCCACGATGATTTGGACGACGATTTTGGTGATATCTAAAAAGCTACCCCACCGCTACCACCCTAACTTAAGACACAAGAGCTCGACGAGCTTCACTCTAAAACTGGACTCCACCTCATCTCTCTCTCTCTCCTATCGGTAAATGCTGTCATGATGGTTCCCCATCCGCTCTCATGCCAACCCTGCTTTCCGGAAAAGTATCTGTCAATCTTGGCTGTTCTGTCGGAGTGTCGTTCTCCAAGATATCCTTACGGGAGATCACGGCTGAAATGCCTACGAGAACGTCATGCAGCCGCTGGCTGGCTAGAGTTTTCTGCTCTTGTGGGAGCACCAACGAAATCATTATTCAAGGTTCATGACTGCTGATTCTGGGATTTACACGGAATGAGGAGGCAAAACCTGCCACCAAATCGGTCAGAGGAAAAAAAAATCAACGATTGTGTCTTCGAATGGGAAACCCAGGAAAGTGGATATAAGGTATTGATCGAGGTATAGAAGTTCTTGGTCGTCGCAGTCCCAAAAGCCTGAGACCTCAAGAACATCAGTTGCGCGTATGAGGGGGAATCTGTACAACAGAGCAATTAATTCGAAGAAAAAAAAGAAAGAAGAAGGAGAAAATTAAGATTATTACTGGAGAAGAGACGAAGGTCGAGACTCGGGGCGGTGTGCAGTCACTTGGACAACCTTGCGCCTTAACGCCCTAACCTTAGATCGTTACCGCGAAACGGTATGGGGTTGCCTATCATAAGTCATACTTTCACTTGTACACAGAGCTCGCATTCTGTAAGTAATCGCAGAATGGGCCCTCGCACCGCACAAATTTACAGAATCTTCAAGAAAAATAAAAAAAACGTGGTCATTACTGCGTCCACCATTATAAACACGATCGTGTACAGCAGGTGAGACAACGCCCGGTGACACAACAGTGTTCCTAATTACTTGCGTTCATTACCCAACCAAGCTTGTAGTGGCCAGGTGAAATTAGAAGATTGTAGAAAAGCTACAACCCAGACAAACACAGCTGAGCAACGAACCGAGGTAAGCGTGAAGTGAGCGAAGTGAAGTATGTAATGCTAAGACAGTTGGCAGACTACTGCATTGTCCCCCTGGACCAGTTGGGTCCCGATGGGAACACAGGGCACGTGTTTCCGCCTGTAAAGCTTCTGCCGCGGTCAATGCTGCAAAGAAGAAGTCTTGAATTACGCCCTTGCCTGAGTAGGCAATTAATAACTAAACATAGCTTCTATATTTGGCCACAATACTTGTTCGCAATTGTCAACAGAAGTGCAGATGAGGGGAGCATGTGGATGGAATTAAAAAGAGGCGCGGCTCTTTCGCTGGTTCTAGGCTCAAAGGGGTCGATATTCTAGAACTTATGAGATTAGTATTCAAACGTCGTTTGAGACGGCTGAATGCACAGGCATCACAAAGAAGGCTGGAGAGGAGCCAATGACATCACTTCCATGAAAAAATAGGTGTGAATGCACAAAGATGTCGAATTGGGATTACTCAGTTCACGGCGAGTTTTTGCCACCAGGCAAATGCTTCATTGATCACCAAAGATATTCTGAGAAATCGAAAGTTAAGGAGTATAAGACTACTGTCAAAGTAACGTGCCTGGGTACCATACGAAAGCGAGGAACCCGCGGAGAAACGCGAGCAGTCACCCAGTGGCTCTGCCTTTTTGGTCAAACCAGGGGTCAGGCCCTTATGCCTGCGAAAACTTCTTCGCAGCATGACCTTGCATGTCGCCATGTATATTATTTTGAAGAGCAACTACTGTCCTCATCATTACGGACTGTCGGGGCGTGTCAGCCAGTAGGTAGGAGTGCGCACACTGTTGAAACCGTTCTCAGCCTTTTTGTGAAACGCGTATGCGACAAAAAGTGGTAGAAAACGAGTAATACGAAATACAGTAATGTCACTTGCCCGCTTCAACAGTTGGTGCAGAACGACTTCGGTACCGCGTAGGCACCGCAGTTCGGCTAGGGGGAAGCATTGTGCACCCTCTGAGCATTCTGCACCTCTCTGCTTCCCATTGTCGTCGAGCCATCAAGTTGATTTGTGGAATCTTGTGGAACCATCAAGTGATACCAGTCAACGTTTGTAGAGGCTACTTGTCGACCTTGTATAGAACACCTTTCAACTCATGGAAAGAAACGAACAGGAATCAGCAAATGTGCAAAGTGTCCATCCCCCTCTCCCCGTAGCCGAACTGCGCCCAAACCTGCACGAGAGGTGACGGAAGAGCTCATTTCTTTTCTGTTACTAGAAAGTCTCGAGCATTTTATCATATCATTACTTTAAGGGGCATTTGACGGCGTACCATTCGCCGAGCTGAGCTGCTTCTATCCCTCATCTCCAACTGGCTTTTGGTAGGACATTTTCGTCAAAAGGCAATCAAATCATGTCTGCTCAGAATAGGACAGAATAATCAAAGTAGAAATGCTCCACTAAAAATTCATTCTGTACCATGTTCCATTAGTACGTCGCCATGCGCTTTGGCATCTGACCCTCTGCTGCATACAGTTCGCTCGTACAGGCCAAGGGAGGACGGTAGAATTTCGTCGAATGAACTTAGAAAAAATTTTTCCTTAACACCGCCTCCTGCGGAATTCAATATGATCTGAGAGCGAATGGACGAGAAAGTTGAAAGTGAATGTCTCACAAAACTTCTCACTGTATTTGCTGTTTTCTTAATCGAATTAGAGCTACAATCCTGCAATCCATTTCTCAGTAGAGGTAATCTATAACCATGTCATTCGAGGTAACACCTTTAGTGGCATGAGGCACGATAGTTTAGCATTCGGTTCAGAATGGTGGAAATGATGCTGTATAATGGGAAAATGGGAAAAAGCGAGGTGAAACGGCAGAAACCTGCAAAAAAGACTTTGTTCTACACGATTCAGTGAGCAATTTCGGACGAGTTTCCCCTTGGCATCGTGCCAGTAACCGCTACGGTAAATACGACTGCATGATGTACTCAAATATAAATGCAGCCCAAATCCGCTTCATACTAATCCCTCCGCTTTATATTGTGCTCCGTAAATGAAGTGATAGGGGCACTGGAACCGGTCGAACATTTGTAGGCGGGCGGGCACGATGGTGGGCGTCCGGCTCGGTATGTTGCAGCTTGATAGGGCGCTACACATGTTCCTTCTTTAGAAAAGGCTTCACGGAGCGCCTGCTCAAGGGCGCAGATTATGTCTTGCCAGGCGTAATAATCCTACACGTCCTGGAGATTGATCGTGCCACTTGCCTTCAAGCGGCCCCTCGCTAGAGGCTACCCCCTTGATCAGAAACCATTTCAGGTTCAAGAAACGAGAACACGCCAACTTTGCAAGGTCGGAGAAGCTGGAAAATAGAGAGAATAGGACAGCTTTGAATTGTTCTGCGAAGAAATAGAGATATAAATGAGATTTTTTTTCGGGGCCCTGAGTGTCGCCAGCTATATAGATTTTGCGAGAGAGTGATGTGGGCGCTGTGGAAAAACTACGGGATAACCAGTGCAAATACCAATTTCGTGCTTGAAACAATGTTAGAGGTGGCGGAATCATGTTTCTGAGGATTTCTGAGAATAAACCACGGGATTTCAACAAATCAAAGATTCTTCTAACATTGTAGGAACCCTATGAGTATTGGGAAATGCAAATTATTATTAAAGTAAACAACGATGGTATACGCTTACTTTCATTAATGTGATGATAGCCCGAAAGCTAAAGAAGATGACGTGAAGAGTAAATTTCTTTGAATAATTATCGCTTTCTATTTATTGAATGCTACGAAGACAGTGGAGTAACGAAGGAGACGATTAATTTACAGAAGCTTATGAGGTCATGAATAATATGAATGGAGGTATAAAAATTAAGCGGAAAATAGTGGCGAGCAAAGGGAATTCTCATCAGTCTCTCCCACTTACTCCTCCTTGAAATCACAATGTCAATCCCTTGATAATTTTCATTTTTTCATTTGAATACACTCGCGGGTGTGCCACAGCCCTCGCTAAAAGAAACTCAAAAAAAGCAAGCGCAGCGAAAAGTAAAGAACAAAAGAGTGGAAGAAGAAATACAAAAGTGAACAGATCGCAACTGTGAAAGGAGAACATTCATTCATCGGGACACTCATTTAGGATAAGGTCATTATACCCACAGCCTCCTTCATACTTTGCACTTTGTGCGTCCACTAGCGTCTAGCAGCGTCTACCAGTGACCGTTAGCTTTTCGAGAGTCTGGCAGCGCCAGCGACTAAGAAAACATATATCGATCTAGCGTCTGCAAACGTCTATGTGCGTCTCCCATGATCCACAGCGTTCACCAGTGACCGGGAGTTAGGACTATGGGGGAGTATGGGGATAACAAATAGCTGGATTAGGCGTCGTGAAATTGCGGCGTGTGCAGCCGCTAGCACAGAATTATGAAATTCAAGGTATGGTGCAGTGTAGTGTACGGTGCGGATGCATATGCCGCAATTTCACGACGCCTAATCCAGCTGTTTGCTACCATCCTGTCCCCCCTACTCCCTACTCTCGGTCACTGGTGAACGCTGTCGGACGCTTACAGACGCTAAATTGTCATCTACACTCCTAGTCTGCCGGACGCTGTGAACGCTAGTGGTCGCTGGTGGACGCTGGTAGACGCTGGTGGTGAAGAAATCCACCGCCGAAGTTCTGGTCCTTGGTTTATAACGCAAAGAGACCGCAACAGCACTGGGGCTTGCTAACAACCTATTATACTATCTCTTGTTAAAAATTCACTGAAAATGTCATCAAGTCATAGCAACCTACATGGTAATTACTGACTTAGGTTCGCCTAGAGGTATGACGTTTTGTGAAGCAAGTTTTGCATCATGAGCGAAGCACCATCTATACTACCCCCCCCCCCTGCACGCAGTTGACCCATGGGAAGCTCAGACCCAGATAGCCACGCCCTTTCTTCCGCCGCGAATGTAGTTTATACACGTTATGCCCTACAGTTTCTTAAACTGTTTGTATACGACAGAATGCCAATATTTGTCTTATTCAAGTGACCCTTTCGCAACTGATTTTCAGGCCATTTTCTGACGTCTATCGACTGTTCTTTGTAGTACTTTGACAATTTTTTAGGAGAAACTTTCAGGCTTTCATCAAGGCGCTTTGTGGACAAGAATAGACCTTCCGATCTGTGGAAGGTTCCATACTTTAACGAGTAACCCACACTTATATTCAACACAGTTTGAAAGCACGGTGCACACCTGCGTGGCAAGACGATCCGTTCGGACGCGCGCTCATTCTAAGGAACAAGCTCGACCCAAGTCGGATAAGCCTTTTGTTCCTCCAAGATAAGTGGATAGCGTGGCATTCGAAGGAGAGGACAATGAGAGCACGTCATATCGATGAAGGAAATCGGCTGTTTAGCACGACGCGCTTTCCCTCGCCACCACCTCCTCAAAGCTTAGAAATCCGTAAAAAAAACTTCTCCAGGGCTTACTCCTTGATAAGTAAAGTGTCCAGTCCCCTACGCAAGTAGGTAACTTCATCCGCAGGCGATAAGAAAGTGCGCTTGTGCCGTCGTTGGTCTACTCATGTACTCTTATCTTTTGCATGTTCTTTTTCACTTCATTACACCATTTCATAAAGTACTTCACCAAAAGGTTATATGAAAGTGAGCGAATGCGTAAGTGAGAAAACGCGCGTCCCGCAGGCAACCCGCCCAGGCTAACAGGATATAATAATCTCCTGTAGATGCAATACCAATTTTTCTGGGACTGTCAAGATACCCTTTTGACAATGCAATTCTCCATGTTCAAAGTTCTGTTAGGACTGAAAAGAGCATACAGACGCTTGCACGATTCTCAAGGGAGTAGAGGACGCTGCTGTCATCCCATTTCAATACATATTAAATAGTGCTTCAGCTGCAGAATTTGCATGTACACTGCAAAGACGGGTGGACAAAAAAAATGAAATGGACAAAATTGAATGACCCGAATGGGATTAATAAATGGAATAGTCCTTACTCAAGAAAATTGTGAAGTCAGAAGTCCTGTGACGCGCTGAACGAGATTCCAAGCTGGGTAGTCTTCCATTTCTTCCTGCTAACCGGTAACCCCTGCAAATCCGATTACGAGGACGTTTAGGATTACTTCGCAGTTAAGAAAAAGCTTTGATTGTTCCTAGAACAGTTTGTTCAAGGTAGCGTCAGGCTTCTCATTCAATCTAACGAATTGAATTCACCAACTGTTGTTGGTTGAATCAATTCGCTATCGATCCAGGTGATTTGAGAATTGGAAGGTCATCTTTTTAGTAAAGAAATTCATGAAAACCTAGGCTTTATTGTGCACTTAGGGTTTTTTGTGGGGGGTGGGGAATATGTACTGATTTCAAGAGCAGAGTAATTCGATTCAGGCAACTCTACAAGGCTATTACTAGAAACGTTTCCCATTTATAAGTTTTTCCGTCTCCTGAAAAACTTTTAAACAGCATACGCTGGGGGCTTGGCATATACTTACAAGAGGAACTGCATTCTCATGCTGTTCTTAGAAGCCGCTACATCCACACGTACACTCTGACTCACCAGAACCTTTGCGTAAATGTCGGAAACAGCTTTGTACGTAGACTGATATCATCTTCCTCGTAAGCTTTTGAGAATGATCCTCTCCAGCTATAAACTTTGATCTATACAAGGGCGATAAAGACGAGATGGGATAGAGAGAAGCCCTTCTCAGCGTATTCGGGCCACAGATTGCTTGTTGCCGTGGCGGAAAGAAGACCGTGGTGCTCCGTCATTCATATAAGCAAGCTGGTAAATTAATAGCTGTATATTCGAGGAGTTGGTGGGCAAAGATCAGCGCTATCAGGACAGTAAAACAATTCTATCCTGCAATTCAGAAAAGCGCGGGCCTTCTGCTGGAATGTTCTCTTTGTAGAGTATACCACTACAGGGGGGGGGGGCAAAAAAAAGTCACTTTGCTTCATCGAATTTCGAGGCGCTATAAGTTACACTTTATAAATTCTGATCGGACATTTCTACAACCATATTAAAGAGCATGTCGAATACTATCACGACACTCCGCCATAGCCTTCTGGAGGAGCGCGCCATCGAGAGATTCTGGCACGCAACCGCGATGTCGTCCCTGAGATCAGTCCCTGAGAAGATAGTCGATTCTCCGCCACCGTAGACTACCCTATTGAACTCCGCCCGAACCGGGTATTGAGAGGATTCAGGTCAGGTGACGTACTTGGATATTCCATGTCCTTCAGGTACCCAGCCTCCTTTCATTCCAAGTAGGCGAGAGTTTCTTCACCCTTCGATTCCATATGGTGGCACTCAATGCTGTAGCAGTACAAATTTCCAAGAAGGCACGGGCGACGACATGTGAGGAGGATATTCTTCACGAGTTGCTCGATGTGACCGCAGCGCTTACCTTCAGCCCGGGGTCCACGAAGGAAATATTGGTCTCTCCATTCCAGGTACGTCTGGTCCATACCATCAACTCGCGCCTTGGCGACTGTGGTCGTCCTAGACCGTGGCGACGTTGTCGGAGCTGCTCGATGTTGGAGGTCATCCATATCTAGAGTACTGGTCTCCAGGTAGCTATCCATGGGTGACTCCATACTAGAAGTTCCGCAGCTTTCTGGATGTGACATGAATTCCAAAGGTCTTCTCCAGTCATCTGCAGCTGCGACTGGAGGTGACTTCATATTTTGGTGTACGTGAAGGTGATGGGCGAGAGCCAGCTCCTGCTTATAGAGGAACATCTTGAGTGTCTTCCGCCCTGGTGCTCGTATCCACGTCCTCTGTCTGGGCAGCGAAAAGCTGACATGTGACTCGGTGGAAGTGACTTTTTTTGGCCCCCCTGTATATAGCCCCTGAGTGTAAAGGTGCAGTTGATGACTCAACTTCAAAGAAGGCCAGGCAAAACGCTGCGTGATCAGAGACCAGAAGCCAGGTGCACAGAGGGCCTATGTGCGATACAGGAAAGGTACACTCCTTATCCCTGAGCCAGAGTAGGCGTGGCATTTGAAAATGTCACGGAACTGGTTACTCGTGGAATATTCCAGTTTGGGACAACTGTCATCTTGTTCTGTGTTGGACAGAGACATGACAACAATTTGTCAAGATTAAAATATCTCACCAGAAGCATAGACAACTTCAGGTGAAGTCGGAAAATGAGGCCACGGGGATTTTGAGTATTGAGGGTTCTGGTATGAGTATCAGCAAGTTGATAAGACGACTGAAGAACAGCAATCCATGAAGAAATTTCTGTCAACGGAAGACCTGCCATGTGGGGCCGAAGAGAAAAAGGACCAAAGTGAGCACCAAAAGGCAGCTACATCTACAGCGGCATAAAGATAATGCAAAATCATTGTGTGTTCCATTAAGCAGCCGTTGGTCGAATGAGCTTGAAACCTATAATTAAGAAAGAAAAAAACCGCGATTGCACATTATGGATAGTGGTGCTCAAATACAAACCTGTAGTCACTAAATGACTCTCCAGGACGAAAAAAGTAAAAAAGAAAAAAATTATGGAGAACTTCCTAATAGCTCGTGCCAGCCTCAGTTTACGAATTTTCCGAACCTGCTCGTTTTATGGCAGCAAAGCGATCCCCTGCCGCCTCTGACCACTGATCGTTTATTCGCGTCCTAATGCCAATTAACAGAGAAAAAATACAAAAAAAAACGAGGAGTTGCAATTGAACCAGTGACAGAAAATAGGTCATGAGTTCTGGTGGGCGGTGCAACTAGGGAGGCGTCAGAACTGCCACCACTTATAGGGGCCGCAGCGCCTTTAATACCTGGTGTGAAGCCAAAAAGTGAGACTGCTGTCAAGACTACTTGAGCAAGAAAGTAGATGTCGCACTGGAGTTCTTACCGGAGCGCTTGGAGTTGACCAAGGTGGTTCTGTTGTGATAGCAGAAGTATAGACGTAAATTCTAGGGCAACGTCGGTAATGAACCCTAACGAATATAGTTTCAAGGAACTTTCCAATATTTTGCTTGAAACGTCATGAGAAATTGCAAACTGAATAGTAATCTTTCATGTAACTCTTCGACATAATGATAATGAAACTAGTAATTAACTGGGAGCACAGGCTATCGTGAGGGTCAAATACTAGAAGAGTAAAAGCTTTCTATGGATTTGACTTGTAATAACTGATCAGAAACCATTGACTACCCTAGTGATCGAAAACATTCGCTCCCACTGGGGTGCCGGAACACCCATTCATCCCCCTGAAAGAGTTTTTCAGGCTTCCGTCGAGACGTTTTATGGGCGAAAATAGACCTTCCATGCTGTGAAAGATTCCATATTCTGAGCAGTAACTCACGCTCATGCTCAATACAGTACGATCATAGTTGATGCAGGATGATGTTTGAAAAACGAAGCGAGTCAGGAGGAAAGAGAGGGTTTTTAAGAGCGAAAAGACAGCTGACTTCCATAGAGCTATGGGCAAAAGCCGTTTTCATAAAGCATCCCACATTTTCGGGCCCAGTGAGTGGCAGCACCAGGCGGTTCTTTTTGTCAATCGAAAACAAGGCCATCATCCTCAAGGGAATGATGCGGCGAACACCGCAATAAGTATGGGTCCTCAGCATTTAAGCAATTAGTGGAAAACGCAGTTGGAAAGCTTCATGTTGGTAAAAGTAAAACTGTAGAATATAATCCGCACGAAAACCTACATTCGAACAAATCTCAATTCATTTATTTACAATGTTGCATTTGTCGCTTTTTATCGGCCAATGAGGCATTTAATAGGCGCTATTGAGTGGCATGCAAGTTTTGCCAGTTTAGAGCTAATGTCAGGGCACTTTGGGAATCAGGTGGAGTCCGTACGACCCCCCCCCCTTGGTGGGGGCCCCTACGGAGGTGGTTTGATACGACCCCACCCCCTGTAGTACCCCTGCTGTGGTACGATCGAGCGTCGAGCATATAGCAAAAGTGAAACGGGAAAAACCGAAAGGAAAATATGACGTTCGCCCTCTAACTACCACTTTCTTAGACTTCCATAAGTTCCTACTACGGTTTCCCCCGGATTTCCCGACAAATTTCCCTACCTATTTTTCCCCGAAATTTTTCTGTCGAGACAGGAAGAGGGGGTATATAGCATATGTGAAGTAGGAAACTGCGAAAATTCAACAACCAGAAAAAATTTTCCCCAACGCTGCAAATCCCTCTCAGAAGTCTGATGCGACCCCCCCCTTCCTCCAGCGACTAAAGATGACCCCCCCCCTCCTGTTGGGGAATCCCAACGATGATGTGCCCTGGCTGAGGTACGGACTAGGGTACACTGTCGCTAAAAACAACAGGAGCTCGGGTTCTTCCTCAAGAAAGTTTTGCTTATTTGTGACTTGTAGGGCACCATGTCCACCCACGTGGTTGAAAACAGTCCCTGCCAACCAATCTGTCGGCGTCTTTCCTTGTGCAAGTGTATTTGCTGGTCAGTAGTCTTCTTCATTCCGCTTTCGCGGCTTCACAGTGGAAGAAAGCACTGCGGCCCTCATGAGTGGCAGTTGTAACGCCTTCCTAGTTTTCCCGCCCACCCGAGCTCCGAGGCTTCGTGTCACGAGTTCAGCTTACACACCGTGTTTTCGTTTCTTTTCATTGTTAGATGGTAGAAGCATTGAATGCCGCGAAGAAACGATCAGTGAGCCAAAGGCGACAGGATATTTCTTTGTTAGCGTAGAACTAGGAGGTCCCGAGAACTCGCTCAGGAGGCTTCAAGGTCCTTACTTCTAAGTTCTCCAGTTTTTTTTTGCCTCTTCTCCACTGCAGAGATATTTAGAAACTGGAGGTTGTAAATGAACGTTACTGTTCATGGAGGTGTTTATAAAAATGAGGTGCGGATAGGTTGTAGAAAAAGCTCTTATACAAAAAATTTCTTTCATACCGCAGTTATGTGTTCTGATGCTGACACATGTTATACAGCACAGAAATACCAGAAGTTCGTTCTAATGAGTTTGTAATGAGCACAATAAATGCCGACGCGTGAAGAGAAGGTGGGTAAATCTTTTGGCTCTCTTCGAATGAGCTGGGTTTATTTTTAAAAAAAGTTCTAACAACTTCCATCGTAGCATAACCCTTGTATTCAGATTCCTGATGAGGTTCCGAGACAGCATAATACTGAGAGTAATCCAATGAGTGAAAGCAACACAGACGTGGAATACGTGAAGAGATGAACCTGCCTAATGAGCGCATGCAGCCATTGAAAGATGCCGAGAGCTAAGCTGAAGCTGATAACGGCCCTTTATCCCTTTTTAAGGATTAAGTTGATTGGGTAGCATACAAGAAGATTAGCAGCGACTGAAAGGGCAAGGAGCATAGCTTCAAAATCTAATGGAATACACTTATAACATAGCTGGAACAATCAGTACATAGTAGTCAGTATCGGTAATTATCTATAATGATCCGACTGCAATAACACTTTTCTGAATGATAGTATTATAAATGACAGCTTTGAGCAGAGTTCTGGCCGGCTGTAAGGTCGAAGTCTCCGCCGCTAATCATTCCCTTTTTGGGATGCGGCACGCATTCTACTTCCATTCAGAGTCGTAGTCGCTTTCTGAATGCGATGTGGCCTGTATAATGACATACGGAGGCCACCCGGGGTAAAGTCAGTGTTCCTGTCCTCGCAGACGAATATGGCACCAATTTACCGTCCCCGGAAGACAGAAGGCTTGCTTCGCCTCAATGGCAGGCCGACTTGCTCATTTGATTCCCGACCGCACGCGCGGTGAGCTGGCCACTTGCCACTATACCACTTCAGCCACATCGGTTCGTACCGATTGAAAATATCGGTTCCCGAGCAGAGGGCCCCTCGCGAGTTGACTGCATCAATTTCTAAATAATCTATAGAATCCGTTTCTCTAGGACCACCATTATTTGGCTTCAAGGGAAATTTCTCGATGCCGGACGTAGGTAGTGTCGTTGAGATATACTCGAAATCCCTGAGATCGGGTAGGCGGGGCATTCGAACACTGTAAGGAATTGGTTACTAGTGGAACATTTTCGTCTGGAACAACTGTCATCTTGTTCTGTATTGGACAGAGACACGACAACGTTTGTGTGGAGATGAAAATATCGCATAAGAAGCGTAGACGCCTTAAGGGTAAGTTGAAACATGCGGCCACGCCTACCCGCTCAGCAGCTATAAGCGACTTAGGAGAGAAACTAAGGAAACTGTAAGAGACGCCCAAAATAAGACCTTCCTTCTCGTGTCTAATTTGAGCGTTGTACAGGCATGCGAAGGAGAGAGAGAGAGAGAGAAAGACGAAAGAGAGAGAGACTGCGTGTACTCGTGAGAGACAAGATGAACGGGCAGCGAGAGAGCACACAATACGGTACTATACGCACATAGGCAACGTGAACTTGCATGGGCCCTGTGCCCAAATGATAGGCCAGCCATTCGTTTCCCGCGCACTTTCAAGCTGCCAAAAAAGACGCTTCCTTTCTGGATGCGGACCCAAGTCCCCCGTTAAAGTGCTTATGGGGCTCTGGGTTGAATAAAAAAATGTGTTTTCAAAATCTGTCCTTAAATAAGTAATTCCACTGAGAACTGTGAATGATTCAGCCGTACTTGTTGTCCTAGGATTGCGTGAGTTAAGTTCGTTCCCCACCCTTGATAGCAGTGTGTAGATGCCGAACTACAGGGACAATATGATTGATTAATGTGTGTGAAAATGAGTTGGGGATTTTGGTCGAGGCGTACGACTCCCCCCCCCCCACCTGGTTCCATCCTCATAGGGCTGGAGAGGGGGGGGGGCAACCACTTCTCAACCTCTCTCAGAAGGTCAGACGGAAGGTAAATACAACCCGCTTCCAATAATGAGCAAACACAACCCCCAATATTGAGCAAAAACGTTTATAGTAAACATGATCAAAATTCCTGTAAGATATCAGGTGGATGCGAAAAAGTTCACAGCTTCCTCTGAAGGCAAAATTCGAAAGGAAAAAGTGACAAATTACTCTCTTCTGTAGCGGCCAAACGGTTTACGTTTGGGAGTTGCGCAAAAATTTGAAGATGAAGGTGCTACAAAATTTACTGAACTGGGTGTGGTTTGTTACGTTCAGGATTTTCCCAACTGTTTATCCAATAATTTTTTCCAAGAAGTATCAAAAAAATTCCGTTCCATTTCCAGATAATACTTTTCCAACAGACATCACAATTACAGCCATCCATTGAATGTTTTCTTTTTTCAAAAAGCTATTCAACGTCTCCGAAACAAGAAAAATCCACTATCAAACAAAAATTTCTCACACCAAATACGCCCCCCCCCCGTTGGGTAATCCCCAACAACGATGCGCCCTGATTTCTACTTCTCTGAGTTAATCGACAATTCGTTGCCTAGGTTCCTGTTTAGCCCACCCTATGTCGCTAACGAGCCCCGCGGACGGAAAAATAGCGCAAAGCCATCTGGAGAAGAGGTGAAAGCTCCTGCTATTTCAAACGACTCGGATTGTGCGCTCCCCTTCAGTGATTACTACTGAGCTTTTAGGTCCATTAAATGGTAGAGAATAATGGAGATTATTTTCAGAACTCATTTTTAAGTGTGAGAAAAGAGTAACATCAGGAGGTGCAGCGCTTGATTCGCCTATAAATTCTCACTAACTGCTCATCTCCGGACACCTATCAAACAGGATACAATCATAACAGCATCAAGGCGCTATGGAAAAAACACCGCTGGCAAGAATGACAAGGTAAGCTACCGTCAATAAGAGGATAATGAAGGACAGCGCGATTCCTTGAGCGCGTCGTTTATCTTACTTTTGCTCCGTGAAGAAAGCTAACGCCCACATTCACAAAATGTGTAGGGACGTAATTGGATGATGCTTAAATATCGCAAAAACTGATGTGAAAAGGGGCAGCAGAGAAGCAAGTAGTAGGGAGCGTACCACTTCGCTTATGCACTTTACTAGCTTCAGCTTCACTTCAGTTCTTACCATTGTATTCGTGGAGGGCGATAATGAATGGTGTAGATGGATATGTAGAAAACTGCCAGAGCGTAGCGAACGCTCGTGAAGTTGTTTTGCTGTGAGCAAATTATTCTATGGGAAGCTACTCTTGAAAAAAGGCGATTAGTTTTCACGTAACGACAACCCATGACTTCAGCCACCCGTAACCACAATTGGCCTGGTAGCCGGCGAAAGAGTTAATGAGAGGCCATAGATCAATTCAACTTATTAAATGCATGGCTTTGCTCGGGGCCATATCGTGTTTAACACCCGTTTATTGATTGTTAACGGTGGCCTTAGAACATTAAAAGCTATGTCGGCCCGTTCTCACTTACCATCGCCAAGGGCTACCGATAATTGCTCCGATTAAATACAATCGGGGAATGTCTATGCCTGACGACGGGTTGATAGGAGTAGGGTGGAGATATGCAGCGAATGTGAAATTTATAGCCTATTAACTAGCCTACTTATTCTAGTAACAACCAGATTGGCACGATTGCTACGTGTTTTTCAATATTTCGATTGCGAATTCCACGTCAGACAGATTTTGCAATGACGTGTGGTTTTCGTGCAACCACAAATAGAGCAAGTCGCACATTGGGGATCCCCGGCAAGGGGATCGTATGTATTTGGTCATTGAAGCGAAGGAGAGGATCTGCAGCGAGGGTGGTGGCAGGAGGGTGGTGGGCGCATGGGGACGCTTGAGCAAGATAGCAGTAGCTGGCTTCGAGTAAAATGTTTTCGATTACTGTCGTTTCTCGATTTTTTTTCCTGTTTCACATGCGCTTTTGCCTCCACCCTCGCACGACAGTAAGTTTATCTTCTTTTTTTTTGAAGAAAAACTGAAGAATTTCTTTGAAAAAGAGTTAGAGAAGTGGGGAAAACTTAAGGAAACTCCATTCAGGATGGGGGAGGAAAGGGTTTAACCAGAGAAGAAGTATTTACGGGCAGAGGGTCGTTCCATAGGAGGAAGTTTCGAGAGTGGGGTCGCACACACTTCACAGCAATGTCCCCCAGAGCCGGAGCGTACCAATAACGCAATAATTGTTTTGATAACGGCTGAAAAAAAATTGATTACTTTTTGTTTCTCAGCCCTTATCCTAAGCCGCTCCCCCCCCCCTGGTGCTCTACAAAAAGGTTTGAAATGTCCAAGAAAAGGCTCTACATAAGTTTCCCTGTTCAGAAACATATGTAAAATAGGGAAGGGACTCATAAGTGAGCGATACCCTCGAACAGAACCAGACGGCAATTAATGCCAAATAAGCTTTTCAGTAAGTCACCTGGCAGTATGACACTAAATATTCAATCTGATGTGAAAACTGAGTGACATGTTTCCTAGGTGGTCCCGTAACCGAGAAAAGTGAACAGGAAGAGAGGCATAAAGACCGGGCAGGGAAGGGGCAGGAAAGACTGAAAAAGGCAACAAATCCACGCACCTTACTTTCCCCCGTATTTACCTGCTATTTGAAAAACTTTCACCATGAAAGATGCCTCAAGGATAAGTTGCACTGCTGAAGAGCCATTGTGCATGAAACTTATTGCCGCTACTGCTTCCATGTGGTCCCTGCCCTCGTTTTGCAACACAAACCAGGAAAGCCCCTTTTTTATTTCCTGTTTTTTTACTGGGTCTTGGAAAAAATCTCGATGGGCTCACTGCTTGCCGATAGTGCACAGCCCACTCTTCTCCTCTAACGTTCCCAGAGGAAACTGTAGATTAGAAATAGAAAATTTCATGTGATAGCAATAACTGTGCCCATTTCACTGGCTAGCGAGTGGAACAAAAGCATTTTGATAGTTGTTACCAGTATGAAATATACAGCGCTGTATAACAAATATAGTCAGGACTGCTTATTTCGTTGATCACCATCTCTCGGTGCTGTAAAAGTAGCACATCCCAGGTGAATGTCCAGCAGTACTTTTGGTCATCCATTCCAGATTCTTTCAGAACTTTACGACAAAGCGGTGGAGTTTATCACAGCCTGCATTCTGAAAGTTCCGGCTTTCTAGTAAATTTTTTTCTGCTATAGTACTGTTCGAAAGAAAGCTTGCATAATGCTAATGCTATGTTATCATGCCCTGAATACACTCCCTATCCCTGAGAATTGGGCGTGGCATTTGAAAGTGTCATGGAAATGATTCTCGTGGAATATTCCATTCCAAGGCAACTCATTTTGTTGTGTGTTCGAGAGAGACATGGCCACAATTGTGTAAAAATGAAAATATCTTTTTGAAAGCCCGATCACTGCTACTTTGAAGCACGCAGCACGCCCACCACATCTCGGATTCGCCTATAGCACGGGCAATGTTTCGGCTTGATACCCCTCTCCCCGAAAAATTCGAGTCTCGAGACGCTTGTGATTATAATATTGCTATTACCGATAATATTTCAGGGCTTGGAGACGAAGGTAGGCAGAAAAATACACGTCGTGAAAGTGCAGCCTATGAGGTAGTGTTGAGTCAGACTACTGAATTTTTTGACCTGTCGTCTTGCCAAGCCGGACGAGCCTAGCCGTGCATTAACAGATATTTAGACGGGTAGTCCTTGAGGACTTCATCAGCAATTTCCTATGGTTCCTATGGGACTTCATTGCCTTTACAGTGACTGCGGGACTGCAAACGACGTTGCCAAAGAGTGACGATTGTGGAATCGTAAGCAACATCCTCAAGCCCTCGAATTCAGGCCATTATCAGGTTTCATCTCCTTCTTTTTGTGGCCCTCTAGGAGTTCATTTGAGAAGGTACGTGATCCTAGAAGAATTACACTCTAGTTCGCTGCGGACGGTTGGGCGTGTCAGGCAGTATGGGTGTGTTACCCCATCAAAGCCGTTCTCTGCTTCTGTTGAAGTGCGCATGCGACAAAAAGTGGTAGAAAACGAGTAATACGGACGATCTGATACAGTCGTATTATTTTCTCGCTCTAACAAGTGGCAGAGAATGGATTTGTCACAGCGCCAAACTCATCCCGCCTGAAACGCCCAACCGTCCGCAGCGAACTGCACTATATTTCGCTCTTCAAACTAAAGTGCAACGTCTTTATAACCACGTGAACAGTAGTTATAGAATAATCTGTCATACTGTAGACTAGATGGAATCGCCATTCCATCTTCGATGAATTATGAATGGGAAACTCAAAGTGTTGCAAGACTTTCTGCTCAAACTAATATCGTATGTTGCTTGGCTGACTGGAATGACATGCCTGACATGACAGATCGGGAAGTTAAAGCAGTAATACAGTAATTAAGTAGTCCAGTAATACAGACGTATAGTTGATAACGTCGCAATCAATCAGCGGGTGGACTGCTGGTTCGACCGCTGGTGGGCTACTTTCACCCCTTTTGAAACCGCCCCGACTTATCGCGACAATATAGAATGCGCAACAAAATGCTCTTATATGCACTGCCTATAGTAGTGTCTGTCTCGTGATAATTAAAGATGATGCGTGGTGCCTTTTTTTTGAGACTACCCTCTTAGACAGAAACATCATTTGGATGTGCAGCAGAATAGCACAAGCACACTGCAATTAGACTATCGGATACACGGGAGGGGTAAGAAAGGGGTGCAAAGAATATTGCACCTCCTCCTCTGCTGGTGAAGCGCAATATGAAAAATTTTTTGAATGGAGTGACACTCTAGACTGTCATGTCACTCACCTGTTCTCCTAGTATCTGCAGGACCGCTCCCGAGCCTGAGATCTTGGCAATAAGCTTGACTTGTAGGACCGACTCATGAAAACAAGGAATATTATGAGGATGTTTCTCCCCAATATGCCGTAACCCGCTTTCCCCTCCCTACTTATGGGCTAACTACCGGAGCTAGTAAAATTACATCTCCAGCGATTAGTGGTAGCGTGAGCATGTAATGCGCGAGGAAGGTAAAGAAACACCCATCAACAGGGAATCGACAAACCAGACCTTCTAGTCTCCCAGTAATCAGCGATGCGAGGATATATGCCCAGTGGATGGAAAATAAATCCTCAATCATAGTAAGGTCGTCCACTGTTGTTTTCCAGAATACTTTCTCCAGGAGCTTGCAGGGTGGGCAATCCATTCCTAGAAATAGCCCAGCTGTGTTAGGCTGTCGCATTCATTGCAGACCATCCAAAGGCTGCTTCCATCCTTGCGGCAGCGTCCACTAACGACCACTAGCCTTCTGTGCGTCCGGCAGCGTCAGCGGTTAGAAAAGTATAAATATCGATCTGGGGTCTGTTAGCGGCCGGCAGCGTCCGCAAGCGTCTACCAGTGTCAACCAATGTTTCGAGGGCTAGGGAACTATAAGTGTCAATCCAGCGACTGCCAGCGTCTGCAGGCGTTCACCAGCGTTCACCAGCGACCGGGAGAAGAGAGTGTGGAGAAGAAAGAGGCTAGCAAACAACTGGATAACCTGAAATTGCGGGTGTACAATCGCAACCCATCACCCAAGGTATCAAACCATTAGGTAGAATTCTTCGTTCAAACTCAATGTGCTGCGACCGTGGATTTATTGGCTAAAAGCATTCATCTACTTAGTATTACTTTACAACAAAGCAGTAATCTGGTGCGCAGCACATGTGTAACCAGTTCCGTTTCATGTTCAAATGCCACGCCTACTCTGGCTCAGGGATAAGGAGTGTATGTACATGCAGTATATAACTGGTGAGCGTTCTAGCCATGGCTTTTTTTCTTCTGGGTGGTAGACATGGACCAGCAGCTGAGTCTTCGGTTTGAATTAAAAACTCTTGACTTCTGTTCTCCACCAATGGTGGAAGCTGGCAGGCGACCACAATTGGTGAGAACAGGCTGGTGCCGCGCCAAACTCAGCTTCCCTGAAACGCCTCAGCGTCCGCTGCGAACTAGACTCTATACTGTATGTATATCGTAGACGGTCGTAATAAGGCTTTGATCGACCATAAAACCAGGTGAAAGGCAAACTGATTATGTTATCGCGCTCAGCTAGCTCCCTATTTGTGCTATTTGTATTGCGCTTGACAGCAGAATTCTGGGATAACTTTGTAATCTGTAAGTAGCTAGTAACAGGGGGGTCGTATGAGTTGCGCAAGGAATCTGAGGTCGAAACACAGGAGAAGTACAACAGGAAATCTGAAAAAACTGATCGAGGGCCTCGAAGACGACGACTCAGAGTCTTTTAGGCCACTTCACTAAAAGTTCTTCCTATCAAGCCCGAAGGGCACAAAATATTAGCACAACTGAAAAAGCTCCTAGAAACTTGGGACCATATTTCACAGTGGGACTTTTTTTGCGTACAGCTCAAATGGAAACAGCAGAATTCTTATTTTTATACGTTCCCGACGAAGTGCAGTTCGGTAAATATTGCGTAGTGGAACTATGGTGCCATGACGCATGATTCCTACAAAGATCTGCTGCTCCTGTAATGAAATGAGCATAGCTTACGAGTGAAGGGGATTAGAGACACAAAGAGCGAGTCAGATAAGCTGTGAGTCCGTAATTGTTCCCTTAGTTAATTATAAGCGGATCCCATCAGATGACTTAAAGGGATGAAGCCTGCGCGTGCTGAGCGCGAGAGATGAACATCAGCTTAGCGTAATCGTGCTCAAAAAGACTCACAAGCGACTACAGATCGAAAATGTCACAGTGTACATATGTGATCAGCAAGAGATTCAACTTTCACCTCCCTTTCCACTGGCCTCATCCATCTTCATTAGAAATCATTTTTAATTCTCTCCTAATGGAGAAGAATATTAATAGTGTGAATGTGGTGAAAGAGCATTGAATTCGATGACGGAAAATGCTTGAGCTCATGCATGGATCTGATGTAATTACCTAGGCGGTGGACGCCATGGAAACGAAAAAGAGAAGTCTCAACACTGAAGTAACCGTGCAATCCTGAGAAACCAGTAATTACACGAAATCTTATCCACGAATTCTGTGAAGACGCACGAAAACCAGTTACGAGTAGTTGCTCAAAATAGGGACAAGTTAAGACTGAAAGAATAAAGCTTTCGTCATTGGTAAATCGTTTTTGTAATGCGCCACGCAACCCGTTTCAACTCGGATCACTGTTGGAATTCGGAATTGGGGCCTGTACAGTGGCTTCGGGGCCAGCCGATATACAGATCAGCCTTACCATATACTCGGACGAATTTGGTATCACTTACTGTTCTAGAGGGGTAGAAGACATGGTTCGCCTTGGCGGAAGCCAACCCCAGATTCGACCCCCGGATCGAGCTAGTCACACCATCTCCGCTATAGCGGCCGGTTGGTGCTCGTTTTGTCTGGGAATTAAAAGGAGAAAGAGGTAGTTAAGCTGCGTGCAGCTTAGACAGTCGCCGGCAGCCATGTAATCACGTTGTTTCGAAACACAATGCAAAAGCAGCTACAATCTTCTATTAGGTTTACTGGAATTTCAAGATTACGACAATTAACCCGTGACACTAATTTGTAGGCGTTCGAGCATAATATTGCGCAGACGCCCAGAATGAAAACAGTAAACAGTAATGCTAGTATAGGTGCCATTCCCTGGCTAACGAATGGAATCTCGGGTTGTTTCTATGGTGAAATTCTGGTGACTGTACTTTTTGTAATGCATAGGGCTCTCTCTCAGGTTCTAGTGACTAATGGGTACTGAGTGATTGGGTTGGCCACATGGACGAGCACCCTTTATCTCTTGAATCTGTAGTATTTATAGGCCTGTGGTAAGATCGTTGTTTGGGCAAGTAAGAGCCAAAAGCACAAGCCGTTCTACCCTGAAAACTTCGCGGGCATAGCAGTATTACCCATCTAAAACAGAAAAGTTTACCACAAATATGGATCTACACCGAGGCGGAGGTGGTGCAGTGGCAAAGGCACTCTCATCAGTTGCGATCTGATGGTTGAATCTCACATTGGCTGCCGCCCAAACCAATCGACCTGTCTACTCTCCGGGTACGGTAGGTTGGTACCAGATTCGTCTGAGAGGATAAGAACACTGACTTGTACATCGGCTGGGACCTAGAAGTCATTGTATAAGCCACATTGCTTTCATTGAGTCACTACGATTCTGAATGCAAGTAGATTACGTAGCGCATCCATAAAGGAACTCATCGACGGCGAAGATATTATCCTTTACAGCTTTACACCAAACAAATCTACAACTATGAGACACTAACTGTACATAATTGAGCACCATCTCTCTACCACATTCCCTCTGCTTCTCCAATGAGTTTACGAGAAATCAGAATTCCCACTGATATTCTGGTGGCAGCGTGAGCAAGCCGGACATGTGCCATAGGGTTATGCAAATGCAAATACTATCAGATTTCCGAATTATCCACCTGCATAGCTGTTTGGTTGCTCAACCACTCTCTCTAAGGTGTTCTCAACAGGAATCGAAATTCAATAGGATAGGCACCGCAACGTCCAAAAATCATCATGACGAGGATGTGTTCAGAGTGAAACTCAATGATTCCGTAACTAATCCTTATTGGCCCCATGGGATTGGGAAGACCTGTATGGACTTAAAGTGATGATAGCGCGCATTCTGCGAGTATTTATCTCTGACGAGTAACTGTCTCAGTACGTAAACAGTGATGGAGAAGAAGCAACAGCCAAGAAGGAAACACCACCAACAGTTCCTTCGTACGCAGTCGCTACTGCAACTGCGTCTGCGACCCTTCAACGGCCTAAACCACTACCCGGATGACGACTGTGTGTTCCTTATGGGTTGCTTGGTGGAGCATTTATTTAATCTGGGCGAACGTTTCGACTGAGCCGTCGTCTTCAGTGGTTGATGGTCCCCTTACCGAAGAGGAAGCGCTGCCATAAAGCTCTAGTGAATTGTTGAAATTATGACAGTTACTGGTCGCCAGCCCGGCTGTTGACAGACCTAGTAAGGCACGATTCTTGATACTTGTTAACTACATTCCATATTCCGGAGATATGACAGGCGTGGCTGCGTATTTCATTTGAGCATGAAGCCGGCTGCGCATTCAGAAGGATCTTGCCCTTTTGGGGCAACTCTAACCATGTCTTTTTCCTGTGAAGACAGCATTGAAATTGTTTTAAATAGAAGTATCTCAAGAAAAACGCAACCTGCACTATGTTCAAATAAAGTAACCAGGCACTCACTCCCAGTTTCCGGGATACGCAATGTAGTGGATAGATTGATCCCGATGTTCCGTAGGGTATAGGGTTGTAAGGGGCTTGATCTCATGAATCATGACGCGATTACCAGATTGCAGGCTCAGAAGAAGGCAACTCTGTCGAAACCTCAGCTGTCTAGGGTACATATCTTCCCCGTGGGGCTTTGAAAGGGAGTAGGTTCAACTGTCTACTGTTATTGCTACTTTCAAAAGCTGAATGCTAAAGAGTGGTTCTAAACCACCCAGGTAGCTCCGAGCGCAGCCACTCGAGCGGGTTACACTAACGGGTAATATTAGTAGTAGTATCCGTAGTATATCCTAAAGTAGTCCAGAAGTGTTTTCTCATTGCATCTTTGATCGAGCGTTCAGAGGAAGGAAAGTAGGGAGGAACGACAAGCGAAGGAAGGACTAAAAAGAAGAACGGAGGAGTAGAGCTTCGCGGTTGGCAGATATCCTGAGACCCTAAAGTTCAAGTCAATATAACACATTTGAGTAATAGAGAGTAGAGTCAACTGGTTTCTGGTCGAGTGTACGTGCGAAAACGATAAGTAGAAGAAATTATGAACCAGACGGACAACTATGCTGGACGCATAATGATGTATGCTCTCGACCATGTGTTGCTATAATGAAGCCGTTGCCTTTTGCTAAAGGGGGAATGGCGCCCGCTAATTCAATCAGCAGACTCTCATTAATTCCCTCTGGTTCACCAAGTTTATTTTTTGCCTCATTCATTACTTTCATACATTCAGTTAATCTACACGACATTGTCTGTGTGAGGGAGTAAATTACTGTAAAACATTGGTTAACGAAAACAATGGCTAACGTGTTTGAGTAGAAATATGATCGGGACAAATATTCAAATGTTTTGACCACTGGCTATGGGAAGCTCAGGTGTCTTGTTACTGAGAGTAAACTACATATGTACTGCATTCCGACGCAAGTACATATTGGGTGAATTGCGATGAAATCAAAATTGCACAGAACGTCTTAGCACATGGAAGCGAACTTGGAAATTGAAGGCGAACTTGTTAATAGAAGCAAAGAGTAAACTCTCGAGTTCTGTCGGTCAATCTCCTGGGATGCGGCACGCTTCTACTTACATGCAGAATCGTAGTGGCTTGATGAATGCGGTGTTTCCTATACAGGGACTAGGGGGGAAGGGCGAGAGGACGAGGGGAGAGGGAGGGGTCAGCCTATGTGCAATTCATTGTTCTTATCCTTCAAGAAGTTCGATACCAGGCTGTATTCCCGAGAGAGGAAGTCTTGGCTGGCCTGTGGGGAAGCCGATCCGGGATCCGCGCGCACGTCAAAGACAATTCCCGCGATCAACTGTTACGGGTAATAGATGCTCAATCATGAACCAGTACCTCATAAGCAACTTCCCAGTACAAAAAGAATGGAAAGAAAGCCTCGGGAACACTCTGAACAAAGACCCACACCCCCCCCCCACTTAGCAAAGGGGCCAGCGATTCGGAAGAGTTCGTCGGATGTTGGACAAGCCCAGTCAGCAGAATTTCGTGCAACCTATCCCCGGCAAGAGCATAGGAAACCGCTCTACGACGCTCCACGCAGTGCTATGTACAAACGCAACTCCGCCGTTGTCTTGTACAGTGAAAGTAATCGTGGTTGCAATGGTTGCAATACTCACCCGTCTCTAGCTTCTTTATCTTACCGTTTCGAGTGAAGAAAGGGGTACATTCTCTACGACTGCGGACAGAGATGCCAAATGTACGGAGGCATATCGCGGAACACGGACCGCGGAAACTGCCTTTAAAGACAGCTTCCGCGATAAAAGTGTCATGGAGAGTTTTTCTTCAATTATGAAACAGTGGCTGATAATTCCCCGAAGAAGAAAGAAAGAGAGAATAGTCTTCGAAAACACCATAAACAAAATCCCTCCCTTACAAGCACACCGCCCTGCGGTCTCTGTGAACCCCTGGCTCGCAACTCGCTTTATCGCATCTCCCAGTATGGATATCATCCAATGCAAAGAAAATAATACGAAAAACAACAAAAACACGGAAGAAAAAAATCTTGAAAAGGAAGAGAGGCTTTCAAAACCCAGCGCCCGAATTTGGGGTAACGGTAGCGTGCATCTTTTAGTGTAGTATAGTGCGTCGAGCTTTTGCACCACGAAAATTATGTCACTCATGATTTTTACGGCTTTCAGATCGCGAGATGGATTGAATTTAACTGTATGTACTCCCAATGAATAAACTGTATAAAGGAGAGCAGAATCACCATGAGATGAGCGCGGTTAACAAAAAGGACGTGCAATTCCGATTAATGCCCGCCCTCAACTAAGAACAACTGAGTGGCCTCGTCGGAGGGCATCTAGCAAGTAATGCGGTCCAACTGGGCAGGTGTTAGAACTAGAACTTTCAGCGGCTGTACCTCTCTCCTCGCTAGCTGTGGAGTCAATAGAGTGGGACAGTCTCTAGCTTGGGGGCTGTACTACTTGCACAAGGAAGGACGACCATGTACTACTTGAGAGCGGGGCTGTCTTTAAGCGTGCTACTTGCAACCGCCCCCCCTCCGCCTCACTCGGAAATACACTATAATACTCGCAATCGTAAGCAGAATCACAATAAGAGCATCGGAAAGAGGCAGTGGTTCGAAGTCCAGAGTAGTGGAGTGAAGGGTACTTTTAGATGGATGCCCGTCGAATAAACTTGGGCGCATGAACCTCTAGTTTTTCAGAGGTGCCGGATGCGCGTATCTCTCTCTTTTGCTCTTAAACGTTAGCTTACTCTGTGAGTCAACAGCAGCGCTAAAAAGGATATATTTTAAAGTAGAGAGGGGAGGAGCGTAAACAGAAGATCGTCTTTCACTGGCCTTGAAAGAAAAAAAAATACATAAAGAGAAGAACGTCTGTCATCGACCGTGAACGATTCACCCGCAGACGAACGTCACCTGGAAGATATTTTACAAGGGTCGTTTAAAGTATTCTCGGTATCGGGATAATTTAGCAGTTACAAAGGCATTCAAATCATCTCAATAGTAACGACTCTCCCTGAGGGTATAAATACGAAATTTTAGTTAGTTATCATCAGTGTTATTCTATTTATCCTTGGTGAAAGAAGATCAGAATAACTGATGCGGCGATATTGAGAAAATGATAAGTGGTTAAAAAAATTGAGAAAAATGAAAAGAAAATTGAGAAAATGATTAGTGTTTACTCCTTGTTCCTCAACCTGAAAAAAAAACCTTCGTGGATACGTTTTTCTGACGATGAGGAGCAGAGCAAAAATTAATGCACGTTTTGGGGACAAGGAGGAAAATTATTTCTGGAGGGTACTCAGTAGCTCCCCGAGCAAACAAGTTATTGAGATTAAGAGGGACTATACTGAAAAAACAAATTTTATTCAGAATTTTTGCATTTTCCTTCATACCTATACGAGAATCGATTGCCACCCCTCGTAACTACGACATTGCCCTGGGATATTCATGAATACCTAGATGATTTTCAAATATGAGAGAGGAACAATGAACGAGATGTGATATAACTGAAAGCTGGAAAGAAGTCAAATATCCGCAAAAGCGCGAACGCTGGCTTCTGACTGTCCGCTTCACGCTGCCCCATAGGATGGAAGTGTCAGTCGTACCCTCATCGTTTTCCTGGTGCGTGGTTACAAATGTGTAAACAAGCCTTTTCATTAGCGCCGTTCACCATAGTCCTCTCGAAGAAGCTTTCGTCGCAGCGGCTGAAAATTCTAGCCCCATAGTAATAATACGAATAAAGTAGGGATTTACATGGAACAATCTCACAGGAGCAAGTACGAGTGCAGCAGAAAAAGTCAGAAGAATCGCTGCGTTCCTAATCAGCGATGCCCTTCCCACAAATCAAATTTAAAGTGCTAGTGCCACTTTGATCCCAATCCTAACTTTATAGAAACAAATGATATCAACGCGAGCAGTGTGAGCAACATATGACACGGCTCCATGTGCCCCGGCGCTATTCGGTGACGGGATAGGGGGGGGAGCATTTTGCGTTTTCACTGCTGCACTAGGTACGGTTTTCAGATTTCAGTCTCGTAAAGCCTGTGATCACTTGTTAAGCTGGAGTATGCTCGTCAACCTACCATGATAAAACCTGTCAACTCTTGTGAGCTCATAGAATAGCTCTCTGGTTAATAACAAAGTGCAAAATGCCCTGCCTGTCGACGAACTGTGCCCGTTGCCCCTCCAGGTCACCATCTAATCGCCATCAACTCTCCAGTCTTCCTACTCCTCCACCTGTATCACCTGTACCGCCGTTGCTCATCGAATTGCCTGACGGGCTCTGGTGAAGTCTCTTTTCGTCCCTGCACGTGTTCGACTTTCTCAACTTATTCTCTGTGTCCAGAGGGGACCGTCTTTTACTTACAACTTCCTAAAAAAACCTTACCATCGCTTCGCCGGTTGTCCAGGTGTTCTCCAGAAATTTGTTGGAATCCAGACGCTGATCGCTGTGGTCGAGCGGCCGTCATTGAATCACATGACGTGTGCGGCCCACCTGATCTTCGAGACGCTGGAGAATGGCAAATGCGGCAGCGTTCCTGATCTTCGACCGTCAATGAAATTGGGAGCTATGGATTCCCTCCACTACTCGCGAGCAACGGAAACTGCGGCATTGACACCAACATCTTCCTCTTCTAGTCAGCGCTAAAAGTTCTTTAGGTTGGTGCTGGAGACTTTGCGCGACATGGTCGCTTCTCGAACGCTGCCGCTCTCTCCTCAAACCGAAAAGGAGAGTCGAACGAGGTACAGGCCTGATGCCATGAGAGTTTTGATAGCTACCGTGTTCTCTGGCAGGTACAAAGAATGCTCGTGGAAGACTTTCCCTAACACTACTCTCTCATATCCGACGAGCAAATGAGCAAGAGCTGTGGAAGGGCAGACGTCCTGTCAATAATCAGAGAAGGTATACTGCACGATGGAAACGCAAAATTAACAAATAGAAAAATTTCTCACTATGCCAAATACGATCCTGCCCCTTCTATCACCACGAAAACCCTAATAATGCATGGCGTGAGCTGGGTTAGAGTCCGTTTAGGTTGTCTCTTCCAGAAGGCTGTTATCCACCCTGGACTCGCCCTGGGCGGTCTCCATTTCCCAAACTCTTAACCAGGACACATCGTTGTTGGGGAATCCCCAAGGGGGTGGGGTCGTACTTGGCCGCCAGGAGAGGGGGGGGGGTCGTATTGGGGCTGAGAAAAATTTATTTCGATAGTTGATTTTTCTCCCTTCACGGAGGTAGTAAAAGGGGGGAGGGTGTCGTACCCGGGCACATCCGTTGTTCGGTTCCCAATAGGGAGTCGTATTTGAAGCCAGGAGTATTTGGGTTGGGAAATATTCATTCCGATAGTTAATTTTTCTCCCTTCACGGACGTAGTAAAAGGGCGGTCTTACTAGGTCATTTTTGGGAGGGGGGAGTCGTATATATGCTTTAGCGTTGTAGGGAGTGGTGGTTGACTTCTGTGATTTTCGTGATTTTCCTGTTCGTGCCTACTATATGCCCCCTCCGCTCGCCGACTCGATTCGGTGAGGAAGGAGAGAGGGCTGGGGGAGTTATACCAACTCCCAAAAAGAGTGGTGGGGGGGGGGTCGTACAGACTCGACTGAAATCTCCAACCAATGATGTGCCCTGGACGTACCTGCTCATTGTTGGGAGGAACGGGTCGTATTTATGTACTTTCTGGTGGCCTTTCTAGGAGTGGGGGGAGGTAGTTGACTTTTCGTGATTTTCCTGTTGCCAACCAATGATGTGCCCTGCTATTAACTCCATTTCAAAACCATCGGCGGGGCCATCTTACCGATATAATACCTTCTATATCATATCTAATAACGTTACACAAACCGATGACCGGTGACTTCTAGCGATTGGCCTGTCCTGATGGAAATCACAAAGCACGGAGGCCGGCAAGTTGGACCTCCTTTCAACTCATTTGAAAAAAAACCACAAGACTAGCCATATCCGAATGGAAATGAAATCGCTAGATGCTCCGAAATATGCACTTTCGAACGATATCGTTGCTATTACCGAGATTACCGAGAGATAAATCATAGTTGAGAAAAAGGAAAATGAGACGGAGCGTATCAATTTGGTCTCAGCCCTGTAGTTTAATTATGTGTGAGATCGAGAATAAGGGCACGTATAGTCCTAGGATGAAAGATGCCTTAGTTGGTCAAGGGAGTCCATTCAATGTCCTTATATTGCAAGCGGAATCATCCGAGGAGAGGAAAGAAGCCTGATTTTCATGTCCGCCAGCCTCTGCAGCTCATTTCGCCGGCCATACACGGATTCCAACTCATAGGATCATAACGGGAGCTCCAACGCGTGGGGGATACTGAAGTGAGTTTGATCAGCAAGAGATACTTTTCCCTTCCGTCAGATTCTTGTGGCACAAGCAGTGGGAAAGGAATGCGGGGAAATGAGGCAACTAATTTTAGTAGCCGATTCTCGATGTAATTGAAAAGGTTTTCACATCGCAGCACAAGCTGTGTTTTTCTTCGGAACGAGAGCAGCTGTGGAAAAAGGAAGAAAAGATGAGAGTTGATGCATTTATCGATGCCGTTGCTATGCGCCAATACGTAGATTTCCGTTCAGAAATCTGAACGGATGTTTACCATATCCATTTAAGTTCGGGATCAGCTGATGAACCAGACAGTGTTTTTGTTTACGTAGTGGCTTTTGTTCGAGATTCAATTTCACTTTTCAGTAATATACTGTATGCGCTGACTCGAAAACCCTGCACCTGCCGAGAGGCGGTGGACAATCGTAATCTGTCGCTGCGTCGCGTCGCGGCTATGGGCGCAGCGTTTTCCTAATTTGCATTAGCATGTCGATTGGGGCACCGAGTTTCACTAAGAATCGCAAAGAGTTATGGCCATTTTTGGTTGTATATCGTCTATTTTCGTATCTACGACTTGGAAACATCGTCATTTGCTGGCGTGACGTCGCATGCGACGCCCATCAGCGCGGCGAGTTACGATCTTGTCGCATACCCATCATTACCTGCAAAGTTGATCTTTCCATGGTGGGCAGTTCCGCGCCTGTGACAGGGTACCCCTTCACCATGTGGAAGGGTGTGACAGTGAAGCTGAAGGAAAGCGATAGCTAGATGTTCTTTTGTGCCTCATCTCGTTATCTGCCAAGTGCGAATGTGCGTTCGCGCGCGATGTGCATGCCGCACCTTACGGGAGCGTTGCAAGCATAGTAGCTGCAGGACTTGAGCAACTACTAACCCTCAGCGAACGTGTGGGCATGCTGCCGTAGTACGCAGCAGAAGAGCTGTAGAGAACGATGTCACTTCATCCAAGCATGAGAGGACGGAGAAAAGTAGCATAGGCCAGTGTATGGCTGGTTGTGCGGCGTGTTGCGCGTTTGTGGCGCACACTGCTTGGAGGCGGAGACATAAAATAACGTTCCCTCCAACCATTACAGATGCGAGGTATTTGGGGAAATCCGGCAAGAACTTGAGAAGTTTCAAAATGGTAGTGGGTAGGATGGAGTATGATGTGGGGGGGGGGTCGTATCACAGGGATGAGTTCGAATCCTGATTCGCAAAATTTTCCTCGACAGCAGGACGTGCTATGACGATTTTTGAAAGGAATTCGACGGCTAAGTACGCCCAGCGTGCCTTCTAGGGTAAAGTTTACGAGAGACGAAAATGCGAATTACCCCATTATCCTCCACATTAACTCCATTTCTGACCCATTTCTTTTTCCCTACCCTATGATGTTCAAAATGGGAATGTCAGCTTAAAGCAACAGCAGAACAGCTAGAGGAAGAACTCTATTCGGGATACGGCTTTTTTTCAACCCTTTTCAAGAGCGTAACACTTATGTTGGGACTGAAAATCTGGCTCTTTGTTTTGATGGGAGTCATCAATCCAGCGTCGCACCATATAATTCGTAACATGAACTTGTTACCTCAATATCGGCCATGTTGAATATTGATCAAAAAGGAAAGTTTTTTTTTGCACCGCGTGAGGATACTGTCAAAGTGAGAAATTTCGGAAGCTCAATACATCTAGGAATTGTTTTCGTGAAATCCTGTGCATATAAAACCACTAATGGGATGATTAATTATGGTACTAACTTTGATGTGGTCCTAATGCGAAAACAATTACGCAATATACCGCATTATCAAATATGTTCTGAAAGAGTTGGCTAGTAATGGAGAGACAAGTAATTGTGCATGTCGGTGACTTCAGACGAAGGAGAAATGCTCTTCAATTTTTAAACGCGACATGCGCAAATTTTGCCGTTAACGTCGGAGCGGCTGCAAAGTAATTTTCATCCGACTGGAAGTTCATCGACCACACGTAAAGAGCATAAGTCAAAGGGAAAGAAGCTGGTGAAAGGCTTTATAAACGAAGTAGTTACTCGTATAGCTAATGGCGACGTTAGAGCGTTCATTTTCAAGATCACATTTTTGTCATTAAAGGTAATTGGCACGATAATTTGGTACTCGGCCTGAAATGCTAGCAGGGCGCTATATAGTGGGAAAATGGCGAAAAAAAAGAAGTGAACGGTTGAAGCTCGCGAAGAGAAGCCTTCGTTTTTAATGACTCAAAAAGCTAAATTGGATGATGCTTGTAGGCATTTTGCCAATGACCGCTACGGTAGGTACCGCTGCATGTATGTACTGATATACAGTCCTCTTCATTGCAGACCGGTGGGGCGGGTGAGCCGCGCTGCGCATGACGCGGCTGTGACGCGACTGTCATGACAGTCGCGTCACAGCCGCCCTACCGGTCTGCAATGAAGAGGACTGCATGTATCCATGCAGCACCGCTGCCGCTTCATATCAATCCCTTCGCCCCATAATTGAAGCGATACCAGCACCAAGTAGGGTCGTCCAATTGTGGGCGGGCGGGCGTGGTGTTTGTCCGTGTCACTATTGGTTGCAGCTTGATAGGGCCGTACAAGGGTAGCTCCCTTGGAAAAAGCGCTACGCAGCAAAGCTCAGGGACGCGGAATCCCATCCTGCCAGGCATAGCTATGATACTTGTCTTGGGGGTTTATCGTGCCAAATGCTTTTAGGTACGTATAGCTGCTCAATCTCCGTCTCACGATTGCTAATATGCTTGCCTCATGAGCCATAAGCATGGCGCCTTTAGAAAAAAACTAAAAAATCTCTCAAAGGACGCGATCCTTCGAGTTTTGCATTCTTTAGTAGAAAAATCCCAAAAAGCCCATATGCCAGAGGGTAATATGCTTATCTGACGCAGTTCAGCAAGCTGGAGGCTGAGACCGAGGCTCATCATTGGCTGAGGACTTTAGTGGCGTCCCTACGACCCCCCTCAAAAAGGTTTTGATAGCGACCCCCCCCCCTCTCTTAGCTCCCTCACCTGATCGAGCTGTCGAGCGAGGGGGAAGGGGAAGGAAATGGGAAAAAAAATCACGAAAAACCGCGAAAACTCCACAGCAACACTGTAAAGCAGATACGACTTTCCCTTCATAGCGACCGAACATGAAAAATCAACAATAAAAAAATTCTCAGACCAAATACGACCCTCCCTGTAGTGGAATCCCCAACGATGACGTGCACTGGCACAGACTCGTATTTTGCTAAGCTTGCACAAGCCACCTGCAGAGACCTAAAAACTCTAGTGACCGAAGTGACTTCATCGAATAATTTGGCAGCTGTGCAGGAATTCACAGCTCTGACCGTCGTTAGACCTGTTGGTTATTATAAACTAAACAAAAGAATTTGCTAAAGTGCAGAATGCCTCCTCTATGCCAAACGGCCTCTGTTATGCTGGTCGTAGTGTTGTAAATTTTAAGGAAACGGATATGGAGTGTCAATGCAGCGAAGAGGAGAATACATAACAATATTTACTTGCGTTTAGTAGGAGTAATGAGGGGAAGAAGCTGCTTGAGTGCAACTTTGTACGCATCAGTCATCGTTCAGGCAGTTGATAGATGGGAACGTCAACCTCACCTGCGGATCGGACGCCTCCCAGTTCAGAGGGTGACTACATGCCCGAACTACGCCCTAAGTTGCTAAATCTTTCATATGAAGAAAAGGTGGCGCTCAGTGCTATGAGAGTATCCCATGATCCCAGCTACTTCCTCGTCGTTTGAGGTGGCTATATTCATGAATAAGCTGATTCAATCGCACGTCAACGAACTCAACAAAGCTCCTGGCGCGAAAGCCATCTGCGAAGTTGGAATTGCAATCTTTGAGCCCCTTCGACCAATTATCAGCTGTGGTAAGAGGCCATTGTTTTTTGATCAATCCACAGGCGAGTTCATATTTGGCACTCCCACTGAGCGCAAAAATAAAAGGGCATAGAAAATGTTCGTTTGAGGCACTGAAGCACTAGACACCCGAGCAAGCTGAGCATGCCTCCTTTTCTATCAAATTTCCTGTCAAGTGATGCATGGAAAATAGTTCATTGCTGACAAAGCTTCCTAGGATCATTATTTATAGGCTAACCAAATCCATGTAACCCATAGGAACTGATCCAATCTTCCTTAACCTCAAAGAGAAACCGCGCGATTGTATGCACCGATTAGCGGCGTTCAATCCCAAAACATAGTCGCTGAATGACCCTCCAGGCAAGAGAAAAAAAAACAAAAGGATCATAAAAAATAAATCATGGAAAATATTCTATATAAGTGCGGCGACCACTTTGGATGAGCTCTCCGATCCTGCTCGTTTCATACCAGCAAACTTATATTCTGTCACCTATCGCTCATCAATCGTTTCTTGCCCTCATGCAACACTAATACCATCTAACAGTGAAAAAAAACGAAAAACTCGTTCAAAAATTGAACATATGACAGAAAATAGCCTTTGAGTTTCGCTGGGCTGGACGACTAGAGAGGCATCAGAACTGCCACTGATAAGGGCTGCAGCGCCTTCGTTACTTACTCAAGTTGGATAATTTGTTGTATTAAAGACACATGGTACGCTCATACACATTGAGGGTGTATGAGACTATCAGCCCCCCAGATGTCGATATGTCGTGGTCCCCCCGCCCAAACATGCCCAGGAATGGAGATACAGGGCCGTGAAACACGCTAACTCTTCCATGCTCCGCCCACTGCCTTTTTACGGCGCAGATTCCCGCCGTTCATAACATCCGTTGCAAGCGCGCTGTCGCGTGCGGCTCCTTGGCACTTTGCCAAGTCCTTTAATTGCGCTCTCAAATACAAAAACGCGATTTCCTGATGCGGATAACATGGCAGTGCTGCAAAGAAGAACAGAAGATGATGACGAGGGTCAGAACTTAAAAGCAACTGTGCCACTTCTGCAACATCCCTCGGAGGCCGCGTACATATTTCCACGAAACATGAAAATAAAAGCGGCATACTCGTTAGTTTGATACAAGCAAAACGCAATTTCCTGATGCGAATAAAATTTGAGGTGTTGCTCATGCTTCAAAATCCATGTACAAGGAGAGGAAGATGACACAGGCTAGCAATGAAGCACAACGATGTAAATGTAAACAGAACAAAAATGAAAAAAATCAAGGAAAGGCAAAGTAGATAAACTGGCCTGTAAATTTCTACGATCCGGCGCCAAAGCCATAGAAGTACTTAGAACAAACGAGTGGGACGCTTGGGCTGTTTTTATTTCCATGTTTTGTGGGAATGTGCGGCCTCTGATGGATTCTGCGGATGCAGCCGAGTTGATCTTGAGTTCTGGCCCTCGTCATCATCTTCTGTTCTTATCTTGTAGCACCTCCAGTGTTTTCCGCATCAGGAAATTGCGTTTTCCTTGTACTTGAGAGCGCAATTAAAGGACTTGGCAAAGTGCCAAGGAGCCGCATGCGACAGGCGCGCTTACGACGGATCTTATGAGCGGCGGGAATCTGCGCCGTAAAAAGGCAGTGGGCGGAGCATGGAGGAATTAGCGTGTTTCACAGCCCTGCATCTCCATTCCTGGGCATGTTTGGGCGGGGGGACCAACGCATCGACAGCTGGGGCGCTGATAGTCTCATACACCCTCAATGTGTTTGAGCGTACCATGCGTCTTTGAAGACTGGGGACCAGACACTTGTACAAGGAAGAAAGCTTAGGAATTGCTCAAAGGCTAGTGGCACGATAATTTGGTTCTCCGCTTAAAATAGTAGAAGGGGTGCTACACGGTGGAGAAGTGGCGAAAAAGTGAAGTAAATCGGTCAAAAACCTGCTAAAAAACCCTAGTAAGCCCTTGTCTCAAACAACTCAGAAAGCAATTTGGGACGAGTTGCCTATCGTGCCAATAGTCGCTACGGCCGATAAGGCTGCATGTACGTGCTCATACATATATCCATGCAACACCACAGCCGCTTCATATCAATCCCTTCGCTTCATATTGTACTCCACAAATGAAGCGATAGGAGCGTCAGCATCGCTCATCCATTTGTAGGCGGGCGGGCGCGGTGGGCGTCTGGGTCGGTATGCTGCGGCTTGTTAGGGCCTTATAAGTGCATTTTTTTAAAAAGGCGCTAAACAGCGACTGTTTAGGGGCGCCGAGTTTTACCCTGTGAGGCGCTTTAATCTCACGCCTCTTTGAGATTTATCGTGCTACTCGCCTTTGAGCGGGGAAACTATCTTTAAACTCCAACTGGACTCGTTAACCCTTTTTTCAGTTTCACGATAATCAAAAACAGACTATTACCCCAGAAAACGTACACAAAGCTGAGACTCAACTCTGCTATATGTTATTTACCGAATCCCTTACAAAGCATGTAACCCCAAACTATTACTAAACGAACAGTTTGCTGCATTTTCATTAATGTCCAACTCCCAACACAAGTTCGCGCCACGCGAGATTGGATCACGTGAGTCGCAGCGATAATGAAAACATCTCCAAAAGAATGCTAATGAGATTAGGATGCAATGTTTACACTCATCATTTTGAAACGAAACACGAAATAAAGACGTCCATGACAATTTCCTGCAATCGCCTCGACAAATGGCGCCCCTGAGTACGATTCACCACCCGTTTTTGCAGAGCCGAGGCTATAATATTACTAACATTTTTATATTTGATGCTTGTTGAATTCCAATCACGGTTTAGACATTCACAGTGGCATAGGGCTAACAAATAGGAGGAGAGGATGATTTGCGTCGAACTCGGCACTAAGAGAATTTGTTCAATCCTGATTTTTCCTGTATCAGACGCATAGTGCACACCCCGTGCTAGCCACCAAAAGGGGCGAATGTGTTTTGGGTAGTTGCGGCAGGCTGTGAAAGTGGTGTAATAGTACCGAGAGAGGCGGAGATCAACGAAAACCGAAATCATCTTTTCCGATCGATACCTTTGGTGGCTTACCAGTATCTCGAAATGGCCTTCAGTTTCTGTTAGGCAGCGTTCATACTTCGCAACAGCAACGGCGATCGCGGCGACCTCGGCGACCGCCGCGATCGTCGGTACATGGTGGAGCGCGCCCCAACGCTATTACATGGACCGCTAGGAACGCTTTCAGGGAGAAGCGACCCAATTTCATGTTTTTTTTTCTTTAACTGCAATTTTCTTAGGTACTGGAGCTTGGTTCGACACAAAGGAAGGTGAACCATCTTAATGGCTTTTGTTTTCTATTTTCTTTCTTGATTCAGGATAGAAATGAGCAAAAAGCGTGAGAGCTTCACTTAGGGTAGGTTTTATCGTTTCTTTTTTTATTCGTCAAGTTTATACCTGAGATTATAAATTCCCACCAGTTGATGTTGCGTAAAATGATTAGTATTTTGGTTCCTAGGTGAGTTGCTCTCTGTTTCATTTTTTTCTTCGTTGTTTGAACTCGACTTGTTAGCTATAAATGTTTTGGAAGTTGGAAGAGTTCAGACGATAGGAACTTTTATGGCGCTCGTATAAAGTGAAACAATAAAGCAAAAGAAACAAAAAGAAGCTCACCCAGGGAATGGAGCCGGCCTATCCCGACCTAAAACGAAGTGAAACCTCCTCACCTCATATTCCAGATCCGCTTATGTATAGAAAGTCGTGAGTTATCAGTTAGTAGCCAGTATTTTGAGAAAAGAAGGTCTCACAAGTTGGATTCCCTTATTTATCAAGCGAGCGGTAAATAATAGCGTTGGGCCGCGCTCTACCACGTACCGACGATCGCGGCGATCGCCGCTGCTGTCGCGAAGTATGAACGCTGCCATACGGCATTTTAGATGACAAATCCTTTCTATTTTGATTCTTTCATGTTCTGCGGAGGCGAAGGAGGCGGAGTGGCCTAGAAAATAAAGTATGAGGTTTTCGCAGTTGATAAGTCCCTCTTTGAGATACGGCGCATTCTACTTCTATTTGGCTGGCTGGCCAAGGGAATACTCTGTCAGAGAGTGAAACTTTTATTTACACGTCCGACAAACAGAGTCCAATAATACATATATCAGTGATAATACATATATCGGTGAGATGTGAATGCGGGCGACGCTAAGGAACCGTATCGCTGGTGGCGTTGCTCAACAGAGAAGGGCGCACCGCGCCTACGTGGATGTCTGATGTACATCGTGTTGCACACCCATGATACCACTGCGCCATGCCTGCGGTATTGTCTTAGGGGGTGCTTATCTATCCGTGCGCCTAATGTCATTGGGATGGACTTCAGTGCTATCACTCATTCTTAGAAGATACACTAATACCATGTAGAACGTTGTGAATCCACAACAGCGGGGCGGGGCGACTTCAACGGTAACTCAGCAATAGTCAACAATATTAAGTAGAAGAAGAAATGATCACAATGTATACGAGCAAGTGAACGTGCTGATCACAGAAATGAGTTGAATGCGAAGGGATCGATCAAAAGAGCATCATTGAGTTCTTCTTCCCTAAACATCGTCGTTTCGGAGACAGCTATGATAGATGTTGTATTTGTAGCGTCGTTTTCCAGTGGTTGCGGTGCAATGGTGCGTTATTGTTTCCGACGTTTCCATTGTGGTGATCGACATTTCCTTGGAGTATGTTCAGAAGATCCTTTGCACACATCCAGTAGTGCGACTGGTAATATCGCGCAAGATTGGGATGTCTGGTAGAGGCTCGCCGTATGGATTCTGAAATCCAGCCACGCGGTTAACTTGAACTTGAACTTGACACCAAACTTGAGCGATCAATCGGTGGACTGAAGGTGGCACAAGAAGAGGTTCAAGATGTGAACAGTTTATGCCGACAGATCGATAAGGTGAGCTCCGAGGAGCCAAAGGAAATAGCTAAAGACGAGCCAAAGTCGAAAAAGTGTCGAAGTTGAGCGAAGTGTCCTTTTATAGGCCATGTTCCCGCCAGATTGATGTGTGGATCGTTTTGAATGATCTGCCGCGATCAAATTGCTTAAGCTGGTTTAACTGAACAAATCTGAACCAAACATCATATTAGTAAGCAAACAAACAGCACATGACACAAAAATACAATTATAACATAATATAACCTGACAATTTAAGAATTCAAAGGTTGAAGTCGCTTTCGCGACACTCCCCCCTTCGAGGAAGTGGGCTTCATGAGGAGATTGGTTCAAAAAACCGCTGTCGCGATCGACTGGCGTTCGTTGATTGTTCCTTTTCTTTTGACTTGACTTTCTTTGCTCTGTCCTTTTCGTCCAGCAGCCTCGATGACTATACTTGATCCATTCTGTCGCCTTTCGACTTTCTTTCCGCTTGAGTTCTGAACGTCTTCTTTCTGCAACCACTCTTTCCGACTCGTCGCCAGTTCTTCGTCCGCCTTTGTGTGGCTTTCGTACATCCAGTCACTCAAGACGAATCGCGTTCCCAATCGAAGAAGTCTTTCCTTGGTGAGACATGCGTTGAGCTCCTTGAGTGGTTCAGGTGCTGAACTCTTTCTGCTACTCCCATCTCGCGAAGAGTTGCGCTGCACATATGATGGAAGCAGTCGCTACGAATCGATGTACTGACAAACACTTGATTATGTATCTCGTTGAAGGTCGACATCAAATCGTTCTCCAATAGCTGATCTGTTGGTTTCGACTCGATCACCATTCGATGGAGATACTTCGGACCACCTTCTTGATCGCGTGGCTCCAGTCTGGAATTGAAGCCACTTGACGATGCGTACTTGACAGCGCTACTGTTGCGCTTAGATACTTGATTAAACTTGAAATCTTGAAAATTGTTATCTTGTCTGAATTTTCTCAAAATTGTAATTGCAAGTAGAGGGCTGCTAATTTCAATGCTTTTTGTCTCCACGGTGTGACCAAAGCCACTTATAAATAGGCAGAATATGAGGGTAATTGTTGCAACTAAATTCAAAGTAACTGAAGTCGCAGGAAGTGAACCGCGCTGTCGAAGGTTGTAACGCACACTTGAATTTGTTGACGTGTTTGTGTTGCAACCATTATCTTCGTCCGTTGTTCCTTCCTGTCCTTTGATATTCGCATGCTTTTGCTCCTGGAATACTGCATCGTAACGCTGAAGGAGGTTCTGATCCTTCTGCAGTGTTTCCCATACGCTATGAACTGCATCGAGGATGTGTTCGTTGACGTAGACTTGAAACAGCAGGATGTGTGGTGCGGACCTTGGCAACGGAAACAAGGTTGCCTGCTGCAGTCTGATGTTGCATGGTGCGTTGATGCGCATAGCTGGCACAAGTTCCTTTCTCGCAGGTACTGTGCTCGTTATTGCGGAGTTTTGAATTTTCCGCACTCTGCTGATTTGTGGTCTCCTTTGCAATACATGCATGGTTGCATCTTGCGAGACCGTACTGCTTTCTGTGAATGTGTTCCGATTGATGGTGTCTCCCGTTGCTCTTGAAGATACACTTGAAACATCTCTTCCGCAGAGAGCACGTCCTCCATGAGATCGAAAAGACCTTGCATGGAAATTGGTTGGAGACTTGAAGGGGTTGACCGCTTTTTTGCGAGGACTTTCCTTTGAAATCTCTCTGGAAATTTGGATAATATCTTCTTCATCATCCATTGACTGTCGACTTCGTTCGCTTTGTGTCTCAGCTGTTGAATGATTACTTGAATCTGCTCAGAAAGAATACGCTGATCCTTCAGGGAATGGCTCCGTAGATGGAAGTTTTCCAGTCGGGTTGATCAGCTTCTGAATAAGTTCTTCCTTTGAACCGTACCGGTTTGGGAGGAAGGTTATGGCTCTGGAGTAGTTATCCGCCGTTACTTGAAACTTGCGAACAGACTCCTTGGCTTCTCCTTGAAGCGCATCCAAAAGATAGTTGAATTTGAAGAGCTCTGGGAGTTCCTGTGAATGCACGGTTGCATTGAACAATTCCCAGAAGTTGTCCCAGTCCCAAATATTCCCGTTGAATTTTGGTATGGGCAAGGTGGGTAGTTCAACTGGACGGGGTCCATGAACTTGAGCAACACGAGCGGGGCCTTCTGAGAAGGACTGGTGTGCTGCTATTTGGGGTGGATCATACTCTCACTTGACTTGAGTGCTCTGATCCTGGTTGCAAGAGCATCATGAAATCCACTGCTGTCGCTAGAGATTCTTCTGCGGGATGGAGTACTTGTCGACTTCGTCTTGATCCGTTGCAGGTGGCATATCTAGCAGAGTCACGAATTTCGTTAATGTGGCCTCCAGTTGGGCCATCAAAGATTCGACGGCTCCCAGTGCTTCTTCTAGCTTCCTCAGCTTGTCTTGGTTCACGGCTTGTGAACCTACGCCGTATCAGCATGTAGTGATTCCAGTCCTTCTTCTTTGAAGCGCTCTACAGTCTGCTTCCAACTTGTTGCCGTAGAGGGTGAGCAGTCGTTCTGCAGTGGTCCAATTGCGCGCTCATCATTGATTTTCTTATTTGAGATAACTTGAATTGGAATCACTTGAATGATAATTTTTCTCACTTGAAAGGACAACTATTGCGAAAAAGTCACTTAGGGGTGTTGAAAATATCGATTATTGATTGACACTTGATCGACTGTTTGAACTTGATTTGTACTTTTCACGAGAAAGAAGCACAAAATTTACTCGAAAGATTTTAACTTGATAATGCAACTGAGTGCAAGAAACTATTACTTGAAATCTTGACTGAGAACCGTATTATTCAAATAGCTGACCTGAATTCTTGTGGCTGCCGATGCACCATATCGCGCAAGATTGGGATGTCTGGTAGAGGCTCGCCATATGGATTCAGAAATCCAGCCACGCGGTTAACTGGAACTTGAACTTGACACCAAACTTGAGCGATCAATCGGTGGACTGAAGGTGGCACAAGAAGAGGTTCAAGATGTGAACAGTTTATGCCGACAGATCGATAAGGTGAGCTCCGAGGAGCCAAAGGAAATAGCTAAAGACGAGCCAAAGTCGAAAAAGTGTCGAAGAGTGTCGAAGTTGAGCGAAGTGTCCTTTTATAGGCCATGTTCCCGCCAGATTGATGTGTGGATCGTTTTGAATGATCTGCCGCGATCAAATTGCTTAAGCTGGTTTAACTGAACAAATCTGAACTAAACATCATATTAGTAAGCAAACAAACAGCACATGACACAAAAATACAATTATAACATAATATAAGCTGACAATTTAAGAATTCAAAGGTTGAAGTCGCTTTCGCGACAGGTAATATCTGCCTTTTGCGCAACTGTGTCGTGCTTCTCTCCAGTCTTCCAGCTGAGGCCAAGCTCGTCATAATAATGAAGTGTGAGCTGCAAACGAATCCTTCCCTTGCTCTGAGCTGATCTTGCTCGTATCGGAATTGTAGCAAAATATTGTTGGTGTAAGGATGAGTCCCAATGGAAGGATTATTGCTGGAGCATCGTAACAAACCACTTGGTTGAGTAGATTATGTCCACTTGTTAGATCGGGATTTGTGAGATTCCCTTCGCTAATGAACACTTATCAGTGCGCGACAGCTCTGCAGTCCAGGTCGGTGGTGTTAGCTTCTCCTTAGTGTGAACAGTTTTTGGAGCTATGAAGACTTTTAAAGGTTACTCCAATTTCTTCAGAGTTGAAAGTTTCTTGAAGCTCTCATTATTATGGTGGTGAACGCCATAGAGCTGAGAAAAGACAGGCATAAATGGCTCCTCGTCTCCGCTCTAACAACGCTTCTGTGATTTCCTGAATCCAGGAGCACGTCGACTGGTTGATACCCATTTCAGCTTTGTTAAAGATCAGTGCTGATGCAGTCCGTAGCACGATGATTGGAAGGTGGTTGACGGTTCGGTGTTGTACTCTCTAGTAGAGGCGTATTGAGCAGAGCTTTACCCCGGGCACTCAGTCGTGAGTGGTTATTTCTGACTCCTGGAGCGTGCTCGGAGCAGTTGCTGTTCATTGAAACATTAGTCATTAATGGAGCTTGAAGGGAAGCGGTATGGGGTGGTCGTCCTTGTTGACTTGATGGTTTCCTGTTTTGAAGTTGACCTGCAGCATAGGTGAAAAGTGTAGAATGGTAATCTTTGTTGCATTTCGGATTGCTGACTGCAGAACACTTTCTCAAAGTGTACTTCTTGCTGAAGCATCACCAGCAGACCCTTTGTCGTCTGTCTTCTGCTGGGCGCTCCTATTGAGCTGAACTTCCGACAGTGTTGTGGTGGGCTTTTTTGGACTTGTGGTTAAAGTGAGGTCTGTTGTTGAGAGACTGCGATTGTTGTAGGCTGCGGTGGTTGCCTTGCATGCGTTGATCTGAAAAGAAAATTGTCCGAGTTCGATAGTCTCTTGTAGGGCGATTTCCGTCAATGAGCTCAACAATCTCATTCGCATCAAGGGAAGATCCATCCTCGTTTTCTTTTCGGATGACTGTAACGCAGATGGCTCCTGTGAATCCAGATAACATTAGACGCCTTCACATTCGGTCGGCATTCATTGGCAGTCCGATCTGCTACAAATGCGGTATGCGAGAAGAGATCGTTACAAGAGTTTTGCCGCAAGTCCTTGGGGTATTCTGAGCTCGTGGAAGCCGTTCAATCTCGTTGATCAAGATATGCGAGCTCTAGAATATTTACGGCTACCGCGTACTTCTCTCCTATATCTGGGATGCTGTTGATTGGACCACCCGCTTTTCCTTTGAGAGCTTGCTTCAAGATTTTGTACTGGACCAGCCGCTTTTCCTTTGAGAGTTATTTCAAGATTATAAACTCTAGCCGCTCAAGTCATTGTCGTTGTGAATGAGCGACTCGAAGACAGACCAAAAATTTGCTGAATTCACTGTAATTTTCTGAAAAGCAGGGTGGCTGTCTGATGTCTGACTCTAACGTTGCGTTCATGTGAAGTCATGGCGCTAACTGAAATTTCTAAACAGTAGCTGATACCACTGCTGACAGACTGGCTGTTGGTGGCTTGGGATGTGGTCAGCAGTGTTTGCTGTAGTAATCCCTCTTTCCTGGCGTTGGTTCTCATTAGCCATTGTATGACGGAAATTCCTAGACCATTGGATTCAGCCTCCAGATGCCCCTTCAGACCTAGCATGAGCTTCTCTCGTTCATTATGCTCTGTCCGCGCATTGATAGTTTCAGTGGCTTCTTTGACGAAAGAGTCATGGAACCGCTCCGCTGCTTTCATGGTTTTGGAGAGGCAGATCGGTTGTGCTGGTTTCTTTACAATATAAGCTTTGCATTGCTCCATTTGTGAAGAGCATGCGGAGGCTTGATCCGGCTTGCTGATTCCTGGCTCATGAGATTTGACTAGGAAGCAGGCATTTCGATCTTCGTCTAAACGCTTGAATTTCGGCCATTTTTGTAGGTTTCGCAACTGTCCAGAGTGTCAACACAAACCTTTTTTTCGTTTGCAATCTAAAGCGTGACATCGGCTTTTCAAGCCTTCGGTGATTCCGCAGTGTGCTCCTGCCATCAGGGTCTTTCTTCTATCTGTCTTGGTTCCTCGTTCAGGGACTCGCGCAAGACTTGGTTTTTTACCTTCTCGTGAGCGGCGCTAAGAAACCGTATCGCCAGCGTTGGTGGCGATACTCAACAGAGAGAATGGAGGGGCGCACCGCGCCTACGTGGATGTCTGATGTACATCGTTGGTTGCATACTCATGACACCGCTGCGCCATGCCTGCGGTATTGCCTTAAGAGGTGCTTATATACTCGTACACCTAAGATTATGAAGATGGGCTGCAGTAGTATCACTCATTCCTAGAAGACGCACTAATATTACGTAGGACGTTGTGAATCCACAACATTCAAAATCAAAGCGGCATATTGAATGCTGTGCACTATACAATAACTTGCGGATGCTGGCCAATGTACAAGTTAGTGTTCTTATCTTCTCAGAGGAATATGCTACGAATCTGCCATCCCCGGTGAAGATGGAGGGCCCGCTTGGCTTGGGTGGGAGCCGATCCGGGGGTCAAAGCCAGCACCTTGAGCGTGGTAAGCGTGCCACTCGCCACTGCTCCACCTCCGCCACGCAGAGGCTGCCAAACGGCCAAGTAAATTGTGACAGCCTTGGACGCCTCGAGCTAATCACTCTCCCGAAATTGCACCCATGCCAAGATTAAGGGAAAGCTGATCTCGGTCGGGTAATAAAACATTATTTTTTTATAGGGAGGGGAGTATTGACACCGCCATTTCACACATCCCAATGATTTGTCCTGATTGTTATACTTTCTATGAGCATGAAATACATGAGTGCTGTCACTGTAAGCACGTTGAGCTGGAACAGCGACGACATCGCCTTCGTAGTTTCTGATGCTCCTCTCCTGCCTGACAGGTTTCTTTGATTAAGAGTAGGGCACACTACTCCATGCAAAAATGCCCTTATGTCAATGGAAATCCGGTATATATCTTTAGCCATCCGAGATTAGTATATACGATTTATTCTGCTAACATTTCGGCGAACATCGCCTTCTTCGGAGCCTGCAAGTTGACACCTATCATTGAAACAAGTCACCCAATCAACATTTGAGACTGCAGTAAGAAAATACGGGCTAGGAAATCCTAGAACTACGGCGTAAAGCAACACGGATAGAAGTACTACCGGGCATTCTAAGTCTCATGACTGTACGAAGGTTTTTATATGTTTTGAAACTCCGAGGTAACGGGTCAGAAGACTTGAGGGGAACAACAAAGCAAAGGCTACCTCTGCAATTAGACCAACCTTAAGGGGCCAATTTTAGTCGCCATGTGTGACTCTCGATAAACCTTGGCATTTTGGTGATGTGAAGTTATTTGCTGCTCAACTCCACACAAAATTGGCAAGAAATTTCATTTGCTGGCCGACGTTTCGGTGAGTTCACCTTTTTCAGAGCCTGAAAGGGTGGAAGTTGATTCATTAGTACTCGACCAAATATCTAACATCCCACGTAGACCTTCGAGCCTCCCCCCTTTTTCATCACATCAACAATAGAGAGATAAAATCATCGTACCTTCCAGAGACACTAGATCAGCCACGGCTAGCACAGACGGGAGGTATCTCGGAGAGATCGCATTCAGAACCCCATTCAAAAGGCTAGCCTTATATAGGGGGCTAACTCCCGCGTTATTGACAAACATTCTCCCCTCCGGTTCATTTTTGGACTCATGGCCTGGATCCAGAACGCCTCGAGGGTCTTACTCGCGGACTTTGCGTCTCTTGCCCCAGGATCTCAACCGTGACCCCAAAGTCGGCCCTGTTGTGGTTATTTACCCTGTGGCAAGCTAGCGCTGTTTGAACCCGTGACCTCGCCTTGCCCTCAAGGAGTTCTTTCAACCGCACATAGGGCGGCCTCGCCGTCTCCCCTATGTACTCGTCTCCACATGTTTTACAGGAGATCTTGTAGACCACCCCTCGCATTGCGCAGTCTCCCTCCCTGCCGTTCGGGCAGACTACGCAACCTACTGTTTCACATGCGCGATCGTAGAGACGATTGCGAACAAGACACTATTTGAGATTGATGGGAAGGATCTCCACAAGACCAACGGAGTTTCCTAAACCTGACCTCCTTAGGCACTTCCTTATAGAAGCGCTAACCTCATCGGAGATAAAAGGCACTGTAAAGGGAATTTTCCCGGGATTGCCGCGCTGTCCGTGGCTGTGGCCCTGACCTGGGTCTATGCGCTAATGACGAGAGGTGGTAACCCTTCAGCCAAGCGATGTCACGTGTTATTTTCACCAATTTTAAATGCAGAGGTCAACAGTTGATGAAAAAACCAGCTTGTAAAGCAATTGTAATTAGAAATTTCTAAGGCTGAACCGGAACTTGTAGAGACCACCCACCCTAGGATTGATCATGTAGATCAATAGTCCCCCGGGCTGCCAGATGCTGTGGGTCCCTGCGGATCGCCGCGCATTCAACATAATTATCGATATTAAGGGTAATGCTGAATAATCCCCCGTGGCGCCTCCCGCGGGGTATTGAACACGTAGATCAAAACCGCAAAGGTCCGCGAAAGGTCCTTCCTGTTAATTTTATGGTTCTTGGTGGATATCCACAAGGCTTCAAGCGTCTTGCGGGCCAAGACATCCTGTTCTCGTGGTAGTATCATGACTTTCACCTCCTAACGTAGTCTAACCACGTCCTGGAGATCTGTTTTACGTAAACACGCGCATAAAGCAGTGTTCAGTTCATCCGAAACAAATGGGATACAGAATGGTAGCTTGATCTGCTTCGCTTCCTATCTGTCTCCTGTTCTAGTTCACCTTCTGTTCCATGCCGGCTGTCCATAGCGAACATAAGCGTTTTCCTCTGCTATACAATAGGCCAGAGTCATCGATTTTTTCCTGCACGCACCTTCAGATGAGACTGTTGAGGCCATTCGGAACATGTTTTTGACAATGGCCCTTTTGGTATTAGAGGAATGAGCCGAGCTAGAATGAACAATTGTTCTTTTACTGCTAGGTTTTTGATGCCTCCTAGTTCTATAAACGCTTCGCGAGAAATATTGTATCTGTACGTTGAGGAAGGCAAGTCAATCCTCTGTCGGCTTCTCGCGTGTGAACTTTATGTGAGCCTGCTCGTTTAGCACGTGGAAGCAGGAGTCCATTTCGGACTGGGTGGAACATATGATAAAGCAATCATCGATATACCTGCAGCACATAATCGGTTTAAGTTCTAGGACAGGTTTCTCAACTTTGTATTGGCAGAGCAAGAGCTAACCTTTGCCCCATTGCTAGACCCCTAATCTGTTTGTAGTATTTGCCCGACCATCTGGAGACGTCACATTTGAGGCATTCGTCGAACAATGCCATCACTTGCATGTTGGAGAGGCCGTATAGATTGAGTCTAGCATGGTGTTCGGTGAAGAACTCCAGGACTGCCACCATCTTTGGAGACCTTCGTATATAACGATGTTACATCGTACGACTCCACCACACTTCCCCTCCTCTAACCTGACCTTATGCAGTTTCTGAAGTAACATGTCAGTATTTGTTAGGTGTGCGGTAACAAACTAATGATTGCCCGAATATGAGGTTCAGAAACCAGGAAATCCTATCTGTAGGGCCACCCGCACTGCTCACAATTGGTCTGATCTTGAAGTCCGCTGGGTCTGTCATCCCGAGTCCTTGTGTAGGGAGGTTGTGCGTTTTGACAAGTACGTGCAAAACTGGGCAAATGGGTAAGTCGCACTTCAACCTGGTCACCAGACTCCTTGCAATTGTGCCGACCTAGCGACTTCAGCCCATACCCTTTTGAGTAGACGATACTGTGTAGCGAACTCCTCCTGCCTGCATGGGCTATACGTTGTTTCATTCTAAAGATGCAGCCGCGTAATAGCCCCTTTGAGGATGGACAACAAACTTCCAACTCTTGTCGCTTACCGAAATTTTCGTAGCACCCGACTCCGACAACTCCCCGAGTTCTCTAAGGCCTCGCTTTTGCACAATATTGAGGTTGGAAGGCGCGTTTTTGAATGGTTCGGTGAAGCATCGAGATCACAGCTTTTGCAGATAGGCGGAACTTTGTATCAACAGCAACATTAGGCTCCTGTGGATGGAGATACCTTGTTGGAAATGGAGGGGTCGAAATCATTGCGCTTGCTCTAACAAAATGAGCATTGTTGGCGAGGGACTCCTTTTTTTGCCTTCAGCGCAAGCGATCCTCCATGGACTGCATGTTCCCAACTATGTTACGTGTAACAGTGTGATTAAGGGACTGACTGGGCGCGTAACTTGGTCCGAAGTCTAATACAGAAATGGCGTCCTCAGAGAGCCCACATTCCCAATGACTGTTACCCTAGAGCCAAACACTCGTTCACCGCCAGTCTTTCCAGCTACAGAGTTTCCTCCAGTAGAATCGCTTGTGTTATAAATATTGGGCTTACGACATCGTTCTTGACTCACTAAACCAGTGAAATTCTTCTGCAATTTTACTTTGGTACTTGAGCAGATCGAATCACAGACTTGCTTTGACTCCCAACGATTCTGTTCCAAAGACTTTCGGATAACAGCCTTTCACAACATGATTCCTTAGCAGCACATTTCATAGGACAAGAACATAGAATATCACGTCTCGCCTTGAGTGCCATCCTCAGAACTCGTTGTTCTGATTTCTTGAGTCTTCGGAGCATCCACACACTTCATATATGTAGTCGTTTTTTCGCAATAAGTTTCGGGACTATACGGCGTTTCAGACATCGCTGTAGGAAAAGGATGGATTGTCTGGTCACTACGATTTTCTGTCGAAGAGACAATACAAGCTTCACGAGCCGGAAGTAGTTGGCTGAAACAATTTCCAATATATCACACGATCGGCTTTCGATTCTCGGCATTGTGACGTAATAATCCAGTATATATCATTATGTCAAGCAATACAAATACAAAATATGACGACTATAGCTTGGTGGAAAGTAAGCTGGGGCCGAATTCCTACAAACCACGAACATTCCAATAATTCTCAAGCTAGGGTGAAAGTCAGGAGCATGGCAATAAAAGTGAGCACAACATTGAGAGTAACTATGCCCTCCCACTGGCAAAATGGTGGTGAGCTATTCTTCATATTCTTCGCCTAGGAGCGACACAATAAAATAGAGAATTTAGGAGTATTGCGTTTTTCGTCGGGATATTCAGCTGCTGCCGAAATAATTCTTAGCGAGGGTAAAATAGAGAAATAATAACGCTGAGCACAAAAAATTGATTATCATATCGGAAGATCGATGCCCGTTCATCTGTGCTATGCGTAGACCAACCCAGAGTCCACGACTGACGACACAATCGAGTTTATTTCAATAGCAGGCCAGAAATAAAGATCTACGAACAGAAACCATCAAGGCAGCCAACATAGACATCATATACTTCGATCCTGCGATACTTTTGAAAGAGGAAATGGTCTTCAAGGAAGCGAAGTACAGTTTGTTCACTGCGGAAGAAGGGATGTATCAGTGAGGCTGAGTCCGGCTCGCCACCATCTCGTTCACTAGTTATTAGGCGGGTAAGCAGCAACAATTAGTGGAAAATGATTCATATGAATGATAGTATATAGTCTTGTCACGTGTACGCTTCAACAGCCGATGGAGCGGGTTTGACGCGCCATACCCACCTCTCCTGACACGCCCCATCATCCGCATCGGACAAAACTGTAGCAGTACGCTGCGCAGGGGCGGGAATCACACAAACGTTCCGTAGTGTACTGCTTCTGCTCAATATATATTAGGTTGTCTGGGAAGTTCTCAGCGTTTTGAGTGTTTCACTTTAAACGATCGTAACTTTCATACTCATCGGATTCAATCGAAACAAGCACCGTTCGAATCAGCACACTTTTGCTAATGTGACACCAATCGAAATCCCGTCAAAGAAAAAAACTGGGTGGTCGAGAATCTAAGAAATCCACGAAGGCTTTTTTTCCTGGTCCTAATTGATGAAGTATTTTCCAGCAAGGAAGCTCTAAAAATGTTTGAAAAGGTGATAGTCGGTTGGTGAAAGGTCTGGAGAATATACCGGGTGAGGTAGAACTTCAACACCCAATTCGTTCAATTTATGGAAAGTGATTTGTGAAAAGTGTTTGCGGGCGTTGTCATGCAGAAGAACCGGACCCTCTCTGTTGACAAGTGCTGGCTGGGGCCGTTTGGACTCCAGAAATTTCGTCTTCGAGCTCACTTTCAAACTGCCTAAGTCACCAAATCCACTAAAAATTTGTGCATAGGGGTAATTCAACATCCTGATTACGAGTATGACACTCATTCTTGGCGCTGGCGCCAAGAGAGGACACTACAATTACCTCCTGGGCTCAGCCTTAGCAGAGCGCAGGTAACCGTAGTGTCATCCATTAGCGCCAGCGACTAAAAAGAATGTCATATTCGTGCAGGATGTTGAATTACCCCTGTATACAAGTTTTTAGCGGATTTGGTGATTTGCCACTTTTAAAATGAGCTCGAAGACAAAATTTCTGGAGCTCAAACGGCATTAGCCTGCTGGCTGCAGCAGACGCGATTTTCGGTAAATTTCGTCGATTTCTTCACAGTAGGACTCTGCTGTGATGGTTTGGTCTGGTAACAAAAAGTTATAGTCGATCACACCAGCCGATGACTACCACACTGTGATCATAACCTTTTTGTCGTGAAGATTCGGCTTTGGAAATTGCCTCAGGGGTCCGCCGGCATCCAACCACCGTCCGAAACGTCTTCTGTTATCATACTTATCTCCTTTTCATCACACGTGACAATTCGGTCCAAAAGCGGGTCGTTGCTGTTGTGCAAAAGCAGTGAAGAAGAAACCTCGAGACGTGCCAATTTCTGCCGGTCACTCAAATTGTAGAGCACCCACTTGTCGAGTTTTTTCCACCTTCTCAATGTTTTTCAGACCATCCGCAACAGTGGATTTGCCAACGCCTAGCATTTCTGCAACCTCTCGAACTGTTTGGGATGGGTCACCCTCCACAAATGCCTTCAAATCTTCGTCAGGTATTGCTTTAGGTCGACCGCTACAAGGTTCATCTTCAAGGCTGAAATCTTCAGAACGAAATTCGTCCATTCATTGTCGCACGGTGCGTTCTCCTACACTATTGGGGCCCCCACACCTGGTTAATTTTTCGAGCTGTCTCGACTGCGGATTGACCCAATTTGTAGTTGAAGAACAATATCGTCCGAAGTTGCTCTATGCTTGATAAACTCTTGAAAAAAAAAGGTCAATCAAGCAATGGTGAAACGGCAATTATACCATCAGATAGCGCAGAAAATCCTCTTCAGGATGTACTACTGAAACGCCACGGAGAATGAGTTTTTAATCAGCAATGAATGTACAAAAAATAGTAACACAAAACGCTGAGAACTTTCCGGACAACCTAATACATAGCGTCAATGACAAATTTCGATTTTTTTCGCCAAACAGGCTGTTCCTTCTTTTAATTTGTCGTCTTGTCTTTGCCTTGGCATTTGTCTTCCACGGCCTGAATGCACTTCATTCTCAGTTATTGCAAATCGGACCAGCGAAACATATACGGAGTGAGAACTTTGCCGACATACTACCCCACTTCACGTCGCACCAAACAATCCCAGATTTCGCCACTCCCAATCATCCGAGGATTCCATTAATAACTTCCTTTCTTTGTAACTAGTTCGGCGCTAACTCCTAGCTATACCACATAACACATTATGGACCACTGACACCACAATTTTAGTATTGAACTGATTCTTTTGAGTGAATCACAGATTCGATCTTCTCACTCACCGAGCCAAGCCTTCCAAGGCTCAGCAGCTGACATAGGGAGTACTGAGTAAGTAAGAAATAAGTAATACCCAATAACGATGTTCTGCTCCAAATATTATGTTTGTAGAGCGACACTTCCTCGTCCTGGCACCGCGTGCACTAGCCAGAGTATGGTTAATAACGTTTCAATCAGACTCAACGGTGCCAAGAGAGACGGAAAGCCGCTTCCGCCTACCTTGGTCAATAGTAATTGGTGAGTTCGATTTAGCAAGAACAGCCAGTGGTGAACATGCCCCGTTGAGCTCATTCCATCTTATTGAAACCCCTCCGAATAGTCGCGACATTATTAACTCTACTTCCTACCCAATTAGACAGAAGCAGGCAGGGAGGGATCTAGTCAACTGAGACACGCAGACACACAGTGTTGACGCACCACCGTACGCCATGTTGAGTGAATTGGGTCTTGGTGCGAATAGCGTGTTGGTCTGGCAACGTTGCTACCCGCCCAGTTTTTATTCTCTAGCTCTCCTTTCTCGCCTTTTTCTTGTTCATCTTCGAGGTTTCCAATTTTTTTCATTTTCACTGCTGACAACGTCAATAACAGTTTCACCTCCGCCTCTTCGTTTTCTCCGAAAACATTTCCCGACTGCTCCGTGCTTTTCGTTCTCGCCCAGTAAAATTGTTCCACAATTTGGAAAAAAGCTTTGAAGAAAAGCGAGATCATCCCAAGGTACCAACCGAAAAAAATGAAGATTAAAATCTGCACTTGCTCCGAAGTTGTTCTATCCCGAAATCAGAAGAACTCGAATCACCTGGATTCCACGCGAAAAAGCAAAAAGCGAGCATAATCATCCCAAAATCGACAGCTTCTTCGCAATCACCTTGTTACGATGCGATTTCATAGAAAACAACAGTTTTTGGTATCATACTAACTTCATTAGGCATGAGCCATCCAGGCATAAGCTTGCAATGATAAAACGAACGAGGAAAGCGTTAAAATGACTTACGAAGCACGAAGTTAGAAGTAAGAAGTAATAGGAAGAAGTCGTAAAGCTTATGCGTCTAAAGGGGTAGGGTACAAAGAGCATGAAATCACTAGTTTTTGCATTCTTAACCAATCACATTCAAACATCAACCATACATAAACCATGAACAATAGATGTCTATTATCAAATATAAGGAGTAATGTACAGTTGGAAGGGCTATCATGAATACTCGCAACAGCGCGACAAACTAGGTTTGATGTCACAATTAGCTATATATCATGCTTGTACACACACACAAGTGATAAGGATAAAATTGCTTGTTAGATGGAACTCAACATGGTACAGAACAAAATGATGCTAAACATAAGCACTGCCCAACATTGCGTTTCGTCGAATGGCGTCACTTCTGAAAAAAAAAGTTCGTCAGAAAAAGGTAGTGGATCCACTGTAGTTGAGCGCACTCGCGGCGGAGTGAAACTGAAAGGTTGTCCTCCAAAGCTCTTCGCTACGACGCACGTTAACGCGCTACAAATCAAAGCGCTCCAGTACTATAGACGCAAATGCAGTCGCAGACCGATCAGGAAATCGACTGGTGCCGGCCACAGGTTTGGCGGAGTATAGGATAGCAAAAAGGCGCGCGCTACCCTCACACAGTCTGGTACTTCTTCTAAACTTTCCCAAAGCCCTAGCATCCAATGCCGGTCGATACCGGACTGCGTGATTGAGCAGCGTTAATACTCCTGGTCTCCCCCATGTTCTCACAATACACAAGCCGCCCGCTCCGATCGATTCCAGTCTGCAGCAGCGTTCGCTTGTACAGCACTGCAGTACTGTAGCAGTTGTAGCGCGGCGAAGCGCTCACAGCGCGTCGAGAGCGTCACAGCGCGTTGAAGAGCATCACTGCAAATTTTGATTTGAATGCTGCCTTAGCGACAAAGCCCGCGACTACAAGGTGACGCCAAGTGATGTAGCATGTACCAGTACTTCAAACAACTCGCTAGAAAAACTTAGTTTCTTTACGCCAACTCAACTGCGATGACTTAATTGACACCATGAAAACGTACAACACAGAATCATGCTTTTCGCTTGACAAACACATGCCTATATACTGTGGTTGCAGCAGATTAACGGGCGTGTCAGGTGGGCTGAGTCTGCGGTGCCAAACCCGTTCTCCACCAGTTGCTGAGGCGAGCATGTGATAAGACTGTATCGATCCTTCACATCACTAGTTTTCTACCAATTTTCGTCGCAAACTCGCTTCAGCAGCTAGCAGAGAACGGGTTCGATGCCATGACACACTAATACTGCCTGACACGCCCCTTCATCTGCAGCGAACTAAAGTATATATTTTTGTGCCGCGTTCGTGCAATGTTTAACGAAGAGGAATTTACATTCAAAAAGGTATGATCATTTAGCGAGGAGGAATTTTTATACAAAAAGGTTCGATCATTTACCTTCGGTGGTGCAGACGCCGGTGGATGTTGAGTTGGTGCTGACGAGGGATTGGTATTAGCTTTTCTTTGCTGCACTAACGCGGCAATATTATTTAAAACTTCTCCAGGCGCATATTGTCGCAGAAGCTGATTCTCAGTTTCCAAGGTGGAGACCTAAAATGAGGAACAAAAATTACACACAAACAAAATCCAATCACGATACCTAAGCCTTTTCTAGAAAGGCAATCGATTATATGCGGAAGTAGTATGTAACGAAACACATGTATTTTTCTGCTCGACAATCGGAAAATCGGTTAACGAAAGCTCGGTAAAAATAAAGACGCCAGAAAAGTAAAAAAAAATTCAAGCTTCTTCGAAACTTACCCTTTGTTCGAGTTCTGCAATGGTTTGTCGTAGCACTTCGACTTCTTCACGAACAGCAAAGGTGAGATGGGTCTTTACCAAATCCTGACAGAAGAAAATATTGAAAACTTGTAAAAGAGCTGCTTTTACAACTTTTATGAGACAGCTTTACACATAGGATCAAGAGGCATTCAAGTAATGTAGGTGGTACAGCCGCTCCAACCACCAAAATGGCTATGGCATTTCACTCTTATAAGCTCATATGATGATGCTTACACCCGCCTTAAAATTACCACACAACTAGCGAAGCAGAATCTGGTTTGCTGCGGTTGAAGGGCGTGCCTGCGCGGCTGCGTTTGGCACGCCGCCAGACCCATTCTCCATCAATCGTTTGAGTGGGTAAGCCACAGAAACTGATGAAAACGACTGACACGAACGATATGATACAGCCCTGTCGGCTGCCATAAGAACAAAAGAAAAAAAACAGGTTGACGCCGCGCCAAACGCAGTCGCACGCACACGTCCCATCATCCGCAGCGAACCAGACTGTATGTCACAGTTACTTTCAATTGATTAAATAATTTGACTAATAAGTCCATATATTATATAAGCGACAATTGGACGAACTACTGAATATACAGTACACGGATATTTCGCGTGTGACTTTACAAGTAGGTTAACGAGGCATCCGCACTCTGGAGGAGCCCTCCCATGAAAGAAAGTAAGACCGTTTAGACTTTGCGATCGGACAGCTCGAGCGACTGGATGGCGCGATCAAATCGAGCGAGCCATCCGATCACGAAGTCTGAACGCCGTCCAAGGGTTTTAGCTTTGTCGACATATAATAACCCACCATTGCCTGTTCGATCTTGTTGTCGATTGCAACGACGTTAGGAGCTGTTACTGGTGCACCGTTTGCAGAGGGCGGTCTAAAACCAGAGAAGGCTGAACACATTTTTATTGTTTTACATCATAAAAAACAAGATCTCAATATCTATCTATCTTCAAGTCAATGGTCCCAGATAAGCTTCAAGCAGACGAACGTCCGCTGAGCGTCCCTGCTGTATGAAACGAATTTCACAACTAATAGGTTGGTGAGAAACAACTGAAATTTTTGATGAAAAAATGTTTATGTTTACTGCCCTCTACGCCCGATTCTCCACAGTCGAACCATATTTTTGCTAAACCACAGTCGAACCATATTTTTGCTAAAAGTCATTTTCGCCTGGGGAAGATTTGGCTAGAACTTCGTCACTGGAGATAGTTTCCTCCTGCGCACTCAAACATTACCGAATCACTGAGATTTAGTTTGACATTCTCAGAACGGATATTAGCGCGAACTTCTAAAACGTGCGCTGTGGGCGCCGGGTAAGTGATAACCGGAATTTTCACGATGATCCCGGCGCGAAACGTCAGAGCGCAGAGAAACAGAGGGTTGCGGCTGCCATTTTATCAAAACGGGTACAAAAACATGCCACGAGCCAGGACGCGGCTTTTTAGTTGTTTTTTTTTTGTTTCTCAAGAGAAGGAGCCCAGGGTGGATGGGCCCCTTACTGAGGGTAAAAATTTGCATGCGTAAGTTCTTAACAGCAAAAGATACCATGTAGAAGTAGGAATGCAGAGAAAAACAGAAAGTTGGCGAGATTAAAGGACTGAGATCGAGTTGCCCGTGGACCATGGGAGCCTGCGCCAAAACCATAACGTTCCGCGCAATATCTTTGCTTTAAAAGGATGTGACTTTCGTGGTAAGGGAGTGAAACTACCCTCGGCTAAAAGAAAAAAAAGTAAAAAGTGACTCAAGTCTACCGCTACGGTTTAACTTCCACCAAAACGTGGCCTTAAATTCCAAGAGCGGGGCTGTGAAGTGTGACTGCTACCCAAAACGAAGCTTCAAGGAAAACTGATGAAAGCAATTTTGAAAACGCAGCGTGGCTCATTTTATAAACGTTTCGACCAGAGTGAACCGGAAAAACTCATTAACCCGAGAATACAAAGTTTTGATGATGATGGAAATCGAAAATTTGTCTGCAATTAGTTACAGTCTATAGATTTCAATACTTTTATTTTGAGTCCATTTTTGAATCAACCTAAAATTTCTAGGCTCCAAATGTTGATTATTTTCCCACCAACCTGATAGCTTTGCTTGAAAACAATCTGTACACTCACCTACAAAAACGATGATCCCTGCCGTGTACGACGTGACGAGGATGAAAGTAAGGATTAAAACGCGGCATTTCGCTGGGTTATCGCTGCTAGTTGTCGAGTCTGACAATTGGCATCTAAGGAGCATGGAAGAGACCTATTTTGCTCCAAAAGTAGGAGCGTTCGTCTGCCGACCATCTTTCGTCTCGTAAGAATCCTTTCATACGTAGATCAGATGCTGGAGGGAGAAAATTTACTTATTCCTTGGAAAAACTGCTTTTTACGGCAGGACTGTACGGTTTCGGAATACCACAGTCAGTAGCTACCGTAAAAAGGGGTCTAGGGTCCCAAGGAATTCCAGTGTAAGTAACATTAAGCATACATCAGAAAAATAGCACCGGAATACTTCAGGGAATTCATCACAGAATATTGATTCTGACTGCGAAAACCATTATACCTGGATCGCGGCTACTATGTGTGGTTGTGTGCACTACAGAAAATCGCTTAATCCAACCAAATCTTATCAATGGCAAACCAGCTCTGATCTACCATTTGTCGCAGGTATGTAGCCCACAGTGCGACCTCATTAGCCCACGATAGTACTGCCCCTCTCCCATCTCCACAGCTACACTACCGTGCTACTTTCTGCGTTCGAAAGTGTGTGGGAACAGGACTAGTATCGTGATAGCCTGTTGCTTTATACCGACTCCGCCCACGCTGCCGCGCAGCCAGTCGCACGCCTAACTACAGCCAAACGCGCTATCTGTCTGCGCCCTCTCACTTCTGCTTGTCTTCAATGAATGAATGCGTGTCTGCGGGATTTGGGTATCAACGCAAGCGCTATGTCATCAATAGGCTTCGTCCTCATTTCCGCGCGCTCTCAAGTAAGGAAATTGCTACACGAGTACAGTTGTCAAGCCGTTCTTCTCGCTTATGGCATGGGTCATCCTCAGAGGTGAGTGCACAGTTTGTCTTTGACGGTAAATCAACAAAAATTGTAAAACGGAACGCACATATCCTCTTCTCCCGGCGAATTAGCTCCAGTTGATGCTCCCTGAGCAGCAGAAATCTGCAACATGTCCGTATAAGAAAAAGAAAAATCCAAGCATTACCTTCACCAAATTTTCTCTTTTCTTATTTTCAATGCGGCGCTACACTACCTACGCACTTATTCAAACACATCGAGTGGATCTTTCTTCTGTAGAATGACCATCACTCTTGCCTAACTAGTGTCAGAACCGGTAAAATCTCAAAAGGTTACGCTGAGTTATAGCGTGACCACGCCTTGCATTACCATTTTAAGGGTACAACAGGGTATTGAGCGATAAGGAAAATATAGGTATCGATCTAGTGTACGCCAGTGTAACCCTGCGTTTTGAGCATAGGGTACAGCATGTGAAGTGGCAGTGTCAGTACGTCCCCCCACCCCCGTTACGGCTCTAATTGTTTACTCTGACGGATTAGATACGTAACGTAGAAGGATTTGATACGTAATGACTAGCAAGCGCTTGCGGCCGCGTCATGGTTCCACGGTTAAATTAGCGGTGGAGCAGATCTGTTGGTCGGGTGAGAATCGCGGGGCTTGTCTGGGAAGTGATAGCTTTTTAGGTGTAAGGCTCTTGAGAAACGGAAGGCGACTTGTTGAAAAACTGTCTCCACAGTTGCGTTTTCAACCTACTCGCAGTCTGAATCCTCCGTTCGTGAAATATTTCGGATGCGCTACGAACGCGTTAGTAATAAATCGCGAGAGGGTTTTTATGCTTCAGATCAGAATAACTTATTTCAGATGCAATCTTTTGTTTTTGTAAAATTAGGAACCCCGTCGGAACCCCAAATGTTTTCGCTTTCCAAGCTCTACAGTTTTCCCCGGAGACCTGCTAGTTCAGAAGATATTTCAGATGGATCCCCCTTGAGCGACATTCTGAGAAACCCAAAACCGACTGCTTCTATGCCATGGTAAGATACACTTCGCTAACTTCAATATGCCTTCCAAACATATTCCCCGTCGAACTGAGTCAAAGCATAATTTAGTTGTCATCGATCGATTTGGTTCGAGCGTGCGCCATGCATTAAGCTTCTACGCACAGGTGGTGGAAAAGTAAAACTTCTGATTTCAAGTGATTTTTGTCCAAGCAAGCAGATGCTTCTTCAGGGTTTGGTAGGTCGATATGCACCAACCTTTTTGAGGTTATTTAGTCATCTACGCACTTACGAGTTATGCTAACTAATGATATTGCTGATCAACTGTTTTAATCCTTTGTAGTCCTCTTACATCCGGGTCCTATGCAGCTTTCCGTCCACTCCATCAAATTTAGCGATAACGCATTTATGCTGTTTGGTGCTCACCGGCTTCGCATTTACGACCCTCACCCAGCCAGGTACGACCCCCGGTAGTTTTCGCACAACGATGCTGTACCCTATTGAGCATTTTGCGGTAGTTTCGAGGTTTCCGCGGGCAATCCCTGGAAACGCTGACGTACGCTCGGAATGTTAAATCGATACCTATACTTTTGAAGTCGCTCAAAACCCTAGATCGATACCTATAGTTTTCCAGTCGCTCAGAACGCCTACGCTGGCGTACGATAGATTGGTACCTATAATTTCTTGGTAGCTCAAGACGCTCGAAGCTGTACGTTCGAAACCCTAGCTCAAAATATGAACGCAGCCTAACAGTGAAAAACTTCGCCCCAGCCAGGATCCAGAAAATTTGATCGGCAATTCGATCATTGTGCTACTCCCTCAACTGTTGAGACAAGTCAAATTCAAGAACATTTTCCAGCCACTTTGTTTCCAATTTCCTTCAGGTGCAAACTGCTTCAGTTACCGCGAGGTATAGTCCAGTACATCCGAGCCCATAGCAGCCGAAGGAGTGGTATAAATTTAGTCACTCGCACCACAACGCTACTCAGCGTGGCAGTGCTACAGCACATCAATTCGATTAACTAGGAGATAGCCCGCTAGTATGCGCGTGATGCTACGCCTCGGATGTCCTGAACGTCACACGTACTAAGGTTAAGCTGGATCTTGGTCAAATATGCGCATCTACCGAAATACCGAAATCGACTCAATACAAAACCTTGGAAATTCAAAACATGTGAGAATATTCAATGAGCCCGTTTGTTACTCACTCAGCGAGCAGTGTCTCATATGACGGTGAAGAATTATAAAGAAACCATTTTTTTTCTATCAAAAATATTCGGCGCTGTTTGACCTAGGAGAGGGGGGAGGGCATTTTGCACTTTCGCTAATTCCTTTGGCTGGTTAAAGTTAACCGACAAAAGCTCAAACTCTGGTAGAAGTGCGAACTAGTACAGGTAAACAACTGTTTTACAGGAATTCACAGGTCTTCATAAAGTAACCTGTACAAGCTTCCCTGAGTACCGTTTGGTGACCCCATCAAGCCGAATTGCGCCAAAGATCTCTCATAAGAGGAGCTTGACAATACCTGTTATGTTGTAGTTGGAGGATGACCTTTTAGAAGGAGTTTCACGTTCAACAAATCCAAAGCATAAATGAATAAACAGCTCACCTGAGCCGATTCAAGAGACCCTGTGTCCAAAGGCGGCATCTGAAAATTGCAACCATTAAACAGTTTTCGTTTAATTTTCGGCTTGGTAGCCAGAAAACGCCATCAAACTGACTGTAGCGAACTACAAGATGGGGCAGTTCAGCGAGGGGGGGGGGGGGGATTTCGCATTTTTGTTGATTCACTAGTTCTGGTTTGCAAGTCTTACTCTGCTGAAACCTGTGCACCCTTGTGAAGCCAGAGCAAGCTCAACAAGCCATGGTAAGTGGTACTTTTATGGTACTTCATTGCTTTACAAGAGCTGAAATGTGCTTTTTACAGGTATGCTGCAGGTGGTCCCTATAAACCTCAGCTGAAACCATTCCGCAGCTTAACAAGATTTCAAAGGTCTCCGCTTGATGGCTAAGCACGATGACGGGAACTGGTAGAAGTGTGAAATCCTCGTTCCCCGTTAGCGAACTGCACCGCACAAGACATAAAGAGCAGGGACCAACAAATCAAGACGAGCTTATTTTGTTTTGAAGCTGTGTGCAAAAATACAATACTCTGCGCTTCAAGCGTTGCATGAACCTCTTGCAACGCTTGGCTCTATTCACATTATGTGCATCCCACATCTTGACACCTTAGTTACCAGTAATCTCTCGTTCAGGTGCGCCACTTCCGATGACAATCCGTGGTTAGCACGATTCAGAAGCGAAATTGCAGGTTCTAGTTCACTAAATAGTAGGAAGGAGAGGCAAGAAGCGCCCAAAATGTCTCAAGTAGGACCCTACTTTTTCAGGACTGGACGAGTTAACCAACACTGGAGCGACATTCCTAGACAAACTGGCTCTGTGAGAGCAAGTCAATAGCCCAGGTGAGAAATTTTGCCGCTCAACTCGTGCCGCTAACTTCTGATTGTTCTTCTTGTCCAAAACTAGAACCTATTTTTGAACTCGAACTGATCAGCTGAAAATCGATTAGGTGGTGGGTACACGTGCTAGAACTGTTCGCACGCATCTGTGTGAGCATTACTGGCTGCCCTGCTGGGTTAAATCAAAAGCACTTCATTTTAAGGTATGTTACAGAACAAACGCCTTCCATCTGGCCAACTGAACTGTTTGATTGCATGGGCCATCCCTCGTGAAATTTCTTTTTAAAAAAAACTACTCGAAGGAAGCGAAACAGATGGTGAACGCACACAATCAACAAGTGTTTACGCGCTAGCAACCCCCGGAAAGCACATGAAAATGCCTTACGACGCGCAGATAACAATGGCAATAACAAAGCACGCATCCCTTCTTCTGTGAGTGCTTCGCCAACAAAAACACCCGGAAAGAAGAAGGAAGCTGACCCGGGATTTGACCCCCCGGACGGCGCGCGTGAAGCGTGTTTTGTCACTCACCACCTACGCATCAGGTGATCTATGATACTTTACAAGCTTCGTAGGCTTGAAGACATCTTTCACGCCTCTCCGATAAGCAGAATGCCCGAGCGTAACTGGTAGACAACTTCGCAGTAGCAAATTGCGTCACTCTCGCCTTTTAAACGTATAATTAGAAGCAAAGAAAGCCAAACATCGGTAAAGGAATACACTCCAAAACATAGATGATAAGCCAGGAGCCCCAGTAACGCGTAATTTACTCCTTTTCTGACCTCTGCCTTTCATAAATACCCACGAGAAGACGACTTTCATGAAGCGGCTAATATCCGCACCATCCCTGCTCCTTGCGGCGCCCTGGGACAGCGTCATGTGGCCTTTGGAAGGTGTTAAAAGGAACATTGCGCAACCCTCCTACGGGTGATATCTCATCAAAGCACAGTAACCCCGCTCCACAATAGGTTGTGAAGCGGAAATACGAGTGCGTGAATACTAGTTGACTTACACTAAAGAAGAAAGCAAACCAACAATGCTTTAGTGAAGCAAGTTTGTTTGCGAATATTGGTCGTGTAAACGATAGGGCGCAGAGACGCCTAGCCGCGCGGATGAAAGAAAGTAAACTCGGCAGCCAGTAAAGGCGGACACCCAAGAATTACGGGTGGAGAAATAATGATGGCTTGGTCAGAGTTCTGTCACAAACCCATTGCATTCCTGCTACTTACTTTCCAGTGATTACGTGGTAGACGAGCTGCGAGCGGCTGTGAACCGTATTGCCTCTCATGTATTTGCGGAATGTGCCTTCAAAGGCAATTGACACGATGAACCCCCAAGGCGACTAGGATCAATACTGCTGGCAGGATAGAATTCTGCGACCCCGGGCAGGCGGTGCTTAGCGGTTTCCCCGAGGAAAGTGCCCTTATAAAGGCCCTAAGCCACAACTTTACGTCCCAAACGCCCGCCCGCCCACAAATGGACGATCGTTCCTGACGCTCGTATTCATTCATTTGCTAAGCAAATTATGGGATTGGAATGAAGCGGCCGTGATGATGCATGCATACATGGGTACACATATGCAGCCGTACCTTCGGTAGCGGTGATTGGTAAGATGCCTACGGGAAACTCGTCCGAAATCGATTTACAAGTCACTGCGAACGGAGGCTTTTTCTCCGCAGGATTTTGACCGTTTCACTCAGTTCCTTCGCCATTTCCCCCGCTATAGAGCGCCCCACTATCATTTCAGGCCAAGTAGAAAACCATCGTGCCAACTGCCTTTAAATAGAGACGCTGATCCACCGATCCAAAAAAGAAACCAATCGCGCGTTGCTGACCCCATACTCCACGGCGAAAATATGGCACACATAAGTACAGAGAAAAAAAAATTTTTTACACTCCCTTTACCATACAGACGATGCCTCACTGTATTTGTCATTAAATGTTCACCCTCCTTGGAACACTGACAGCGACGAATTAAAGGAAGCAGGCACGATGGCTGAAGTGAGCGGTTTTGCTAACGTCTTTGGTAGATCGCCTAAATGGCACGTGGCCAAACGCCCTCGCGTAGCCCTTCCACCAATGACGCTGTCAACAGATACCTGCCTCCAACGTGTATCCCATGCCTTTTCGGTCATTTTTGAGGATACAAAACCCATAAAATCTTTGCATGAAAAAAAAACTGCAAACAGAAAGTTATGTCGACGACAAACCTTGGGCAGGTTCCCCCTTTCAAGCTCCCGTATAGCTCGTTCTGTTGCTTCAGCATGATGGTTGTTGCTGTGTTGAGGAGTCGGAGGAGCTGGAGCAATAGAGGTCACCACAATGGTCGATGACTCCTTCTGAAGCTGTCTTCATACAAATAGATAAGTAAGCTAGATTCACGTCGGAATGAAATCATATCAGTCCAATTTCACCTTCACGATTGCAGTCGTGATCCCGGTGATACGTTAGGGCGTGCGACGGGGGCGTGGCTTGGAGCACAGCCACGGCAGATTTTTCCACCAACGTAACGGGCTCATGGGGGCAGACCAACCCACGTCACAAGCCCTCTCCTTTGCGAGGAACATGACTGTGCATGGCTAGTGGCACATCTTGTTACCGTACAAATTTTCTACAATTTTGTTTATGTAAGCAAACAAGTAGAGACCCCTTTCCCTCCCTTTTTCCCACTACTTGACAAAGCTAATGACAATCGATTAGTCGAAGAACAAACAGTGCTAGACTACGGAAGTATGCGCCAAGTATGGTTGATGAGAGCTCCCCCCCCCCTTCACCCCAGACTTTCTAATTGGTGTGAGCCCTTGGAAGAGCAAGAAATCAAACTCAGATACTTCCTATTGAATATGGAAACTGAGAAAAGTTGAAATGAGAACTAACTAGTGGAGAAGGGTTGGAATCGTTCGCTGTAGTCGACTCACTAACAGACTTAGCATCCGTTGCTTTCTCGTGCGACTGGGACTTTTCCACCGTATTGACAGCTTCCCCACCTACTTAAAAAGTTTCCTGATAGAATCTACATATTAGCGAGATAATAAGTCATAACAAAGCAGCTACTATCTTACCTTCTCGTTCTCGAATATCAGTAAAATCAAGAATTTGGTCGCGAGAGTCTGGGTGGTCATCTTCGCGATAGTCACGACATTTCCACCGACCACGCGTGAAAACCCCTGGAACCGGCACTACCTGCAACTATCTTTTAATAATCAAGGCACAACTTCTGGTACTGCTTATCTATTTTCTTCACATGAATTACACTCCATATCTCGGAGAAGGGGCAAGCGTGGCTGCGTACTCACTCTGAACCTCTGTCCTCTGTGTTGTACAATGACATGATTATCATTGACTCAAAGCGGTAATATGCCAACAAGAACGCCGCCGCCAACGGGTTCAAGTGAGGTGCGCGGCCACGCCCTTTCCATCTCTAGGACACGGTCCTGTCCCAAGCTACCCTTTCCGGGAAAGTAATTAAATCAATAAGATAACATGCTGTAACACAGTTTGCTCCAACTCTCCCACCAGGAGTGAGCATTTAGGATACTGAAAACAGGATTTAAGGAGCTAGAACCGCTGTGCTGAAGGAATGAGCGAATTTACTCAAACACCTTGACGCATCGTCCCGCTGAAATTAAGAGGAAACGGTGGAATGAAATTTGTGTTCAGGGGATCTGGCACAGCTCCAGTAGCTGATAAGATGCGTGACGCACGCTTGTGATGCGGAATATGCAAGGTAATCGTCCGATGGAAGCGCTGATGGGCGTGGCCGCGACGTACCGTTCGTAACAGGGCACATTACTGGTTGGGGACTTCGGTCCGTACGACTCCCTCCCTGAAGGGTAGATCCATTGACCCCCCCCCCTTCTCAAGTTTGTTGTTTTTTCGCCTTTTTTGCATTTTCTTCCAACACCTACGTGAAAGAAAACCAGTGCCAAGCCGAAGATACCCCCCTGGCTTCTGAGCACCTTCCCGCTTTGAACGTCACCCGCCCAAAGAATTTCTGTACCAGTGGAACGCCAGAGGGACCAACTGCTGGAAAACGTCTGATACGAACGAATGGTAGTTCTCTCGTTTGCCGAAAGAAAAAAAACAGGTTGGCGCCGCGCCAAGCGCGGTCGCACGGACAAGCCCCATCATCCGCAGTGAACCAGGGCATAAGTTGTACTGTTCAGTCATCTACGTACTTACGAAATGATGTCAAGTTATTCGTGTTTCCACTCAATTTTGGATTGGTTCAATTAAGGAAAGTTTTGTACCATTTTTTTTAACATATCCGGGTTTTCTACAAAGCAAGTTTCGCTTTACAGGACTCAGCACGGACACCTTTGCGCTGCTCGTTACTGACTGCCCCACTCATTACGACCCTTCCTCTCCCAGCGGCCGAATATGACCCCCCCCCCTGTTGTTGAGGAATCCCCAACAACGATGTGCCCTGGCCAGTAAGCATGTAGTTTCCGGGAGCGTTCCTATCACTGTCTTTCTGCTCTACAACCATCTGTGGCAGGGGTCGATCTTGATGTATACCCTATTCCAAGGGTACCCCTCTAAGGCATTGTTCACAGCCTGCGACCCGGCGGTTGGGCGGAAAGCAATAGTTGCGTATCGATTTTGCTGGCAAAAAAACGCCAGGGCGGTTGAGCTAGCGTCGCAAAGGCGAAAAACGCCGCGGTTCGGCGAAACGCCCGTCGATACGCATCAAAACTGTTTCGCCCAACCGCCTATCGATACTTATCGAAAGCTTATCGCCAAACCGCTTCTTTCCAGAGGAACGCTGGACCGCAGACTGTGAACAATGCCTGATTCCCTAGATACGGCGGAAACCATCAACCAGGCCATACCGCAGCTTACCGGATGTCGTTTTGCACTATGAAGCGTGGCGCCCGAACGATTGTCTCGCTACGCAGCCGCTTTCCATGGCACGGTCCCCGCAAGAGTTGACACCGTTCGGGAGGCTGGCCATGAGCTAGAGGTGCCTGCAAAGCGGCCAGAGAACGAACCAACAGCGCTGGCTAGGCGCACTGCTTACAGACATGAAAATAGGTGGCATCCACCCCCCCCCCTCCAAGTGTCCAATAATTGGGGTAATTGCCAAAGAAAAAAGAAAAATAATTGATGTATCGAAGCACTCTTGTCGCGTTACTGATGATCTCCCTGTGAAACGGTAAAAATCTGGAGCAAAAATCGCTGCAGAGCTCACGAAGCAATCTTATTCACCAATTTGGAACCTCTTGGTTGCTTCAGTACGCAAGTGGTCTTGTACACTACGAAACTGCGCGGCGCGGTGGATTGTAACGAGGATAAGTCCTGCCACGCCGAAGCGATGTTCCACGATCGGTCAGAAACGATCTGAATCGTTCATAGGAGAATCTAGATCGATAGCTAGTAAAACTTGGGTGGCAAGGATAAACTTGTTTCTTCAAAGAATACAGAAGGAGAACATTAGCAAAAGGAGATGGCAAAGGAAGTGGACGCTGGAGAAGAAGACTCAGGATTATGCCATTTCCTTCATACGAGACGCAAAAAGTACTTTCGCACAAAACATTTGGCGCACCACCCCCGAAGATCTCCTTCTCCCACCTAGGCCTAGGTAATCCTTATTCCTCTGGCTCACAATGGTTTCTTGGCACCTACCAAACTGAATGCCGCCCAATATGCGAAATTACGAAGAAAGCACGTAGAACCCAAGCTTCATGAAAAGTTTTTGTTATCAGCCGCGCAGCATCACGTCAGTATACAGAATGGAACTAGCGTGTAGCTTTACAGTTTGCGGGAATTCTCCAATATCCCTCCCGTTTTTAGGCGAAGTGCGCCGAATCGGTCCCAGGTTAGGTAACTTCTCAAGTGGAGAATATGGCAAAAATGGTAAGGCCGACAACATTACACCATTTTGAAGGACTTCTCTTCACGAGGCCTCATCAACATTTTCCATGAACCCAAATTCCCTCTCGAACTCAAGCTCTGAAAAAGAGAAATTCCAGGTTGGGAAGAACAGCGTTTACTCCTTCGAAAAGCAGGTATAGGTCACGGCCTCTGTCCAGGACATTCAAAGCTTGGAAGCTCGCATGGAGGGATAGCACAACATGGAGCCTGCTCAACTTTGGCGTTTCGAGCTCAATAATGGCAGTTTCAACCTGGACGACATGCGCCACTCTGGTCGATATTTTGATGGAACTGAGTGAGTCCACTGCACACACAAACGTTGAGGAAAAACAGTCTGATCGATAAGTTCTTAACATGATCCAGTTCTGCCAAGAAAACTTAGATCATTCAAAAATCCGAGGTCCGAAAATCCGAAATCATTAAAGGCGAAATCATCTCGCTCAATGGAGGAGCGCGGCCGCTTACCGCGATGGTCGTCAGGACCACCCTTTAGAGGGAAATGTAAGCCGAAGCAGCATCCTCTGTGGACTTTGTGTCAACGGAATAACACCTTTTTCGGTCGCTGTCGAATTAAGTGAAGGGCGTTGTCTGCAAGAACGGCAAAAATCTCTCTATGTTCCAAGAAGCCTGTCTTTCAGGAAAAATAGTTCTGGGAAGAAATTTTCAAATACTCTCGCAGACCAAGGAACACACTCCTACACGGCGCCTCATTAGCCTCATGGAAACTAGCGGTGAAACCAACCTTTCAAAAAAAAGTTAAGATCTTCCAATTTGATGATATCATATAATCTTCATTAAAATAAAAGATTATTGGTAACGGCTGCTAGCGAGATTCGTTGATCAACGACGCGACCGATGTTATGCTGATGGTGGTATTAAAAAATAATAATGGCAAAATTAAATACTGAAAAGTATGTTACAGTAAAAAAAAACTAGATAAATGACTGTTAAGGTGCGCAGGTATGATCCTGCAAACGATAGGGCGTATGACGCGGCAGGGACTGGAGCGCAGCCAGGGCTACCCTTTTCAACCAATGACGCCATCCTGTTCCCGCTGCGATTGGTGGGAAATCTGCCCTGGCTGCACTCCAAGCGACGCCACGGTCCTTCACACACCCTATCGTTTACAAGAATCATGGAAGATCAGCCACGGAATTGCTTTTATGGGGCTCATGTTTGAAAACTAAGACAGCACGATGTGCTGGAACACATTTAGTGTCGAGATTCTTCTGAGACTTTCTAATAAATAGAAGGCAAAATATTCCAGTGTTGTTAGAAATGAATGAATCTATCGCATCATAAACTTGTTGGCACGATAATGCCAAAAACGTACGTGGAATTGCCTTTCTCTCGGAACTCTTATAGTGGTAGCCATTCCTGTTGATTTGGTCACCACACCATAATCGGAACAACCCATTGAAGATCAAACGTTCAACATTATTCTGCTGAATCAGGGGTAGCACAAGTAGGTGTTACAAAACTGAAAATGAGTTTGTATTCTGGGAGTACGATGGAACGACGTGTCTAACAGAAAAGCAGAAGCGATACTACAAATTATGCGGTGTTGTATATATGCACTGAACTGATTAATCAAGTAAACGTAACAGGAAAACCCCATGGTTCAACGCAAAGCGCAGGATAATGGAAGAATTGGGAAGCATAAAAACCAAAATGTCGCTGACGGCTGCGGAGCGTGTCGATTGGAGCGCTTTAGCATCGGTCACGGCATTGATATAGGAAGAATTCGCAGATTTAATTTGGGCACAACAGAGCAAAAGATAATCGGATTATTGAAGATTTCGATTTGTGGATATTGCCTCATGAAGAAAAAAATTGAACTGTGCAATATTGCACAATAAAAGCTTCTGAATAGAAAAAAGCTCATTCCCTGCAAAAGCCAGTAATGATTTTTTTCCGAGCTTATAAAAAAATCAAGCTCATGTCGGAGCAAGCACGGAACAGTGAAAGGATTCACAAGATGATCGCCCACTCAACTTACGAACAAAATTAGTTGGATAGGCTACGCGGCGGCTCTACGCCGCGCCAACTTTAGTGATTCGCGCACTTTTAAGCATGAACCTGGGGCGGCAGGAGTAGTCATGGTCACCCTCAAACTTCACGACCCGCTACCACCACCTCAGTATACTTGTCAGCGGAGCCTCCTTCCTCCTCACTTTTTCCTTCCTCCATCTTTTTTCCTCCCTTCATTCTCTTATTCCTTTTCCTTCTCCCTTCGAATGCAATTAGGTGCAATTATGAAGTACCTCTAAACCCTCGCAGTGAGAGAATGTTTGGTTAACAGAACCCCTATAATCGTTTTACACACGCACATAGTGAATACTGAAGTTAGGAGAAGAAGGTGTTCTTCAAGAACATCCTCTATCCATTTTTAACACTAGTCAGGTCGATTCAAACTAAAGACACGCCAGCAGTTCCAGTACCTCACCATTACTATCACTAGCAACTAAGTGATTGAAAAAAGTCAAATTAAACAAGTGCTGATGTTCGTCTTACTTTTGTCAGTTCTTTGATGGCAGCATAATCCGAGACGTGGCATCCATTACAAGAGATCAATCATTTGAATGAAATCAGGAAATAGGCGTGAAATACGGTGCCTGCCTGCAGTACGTAACAATACATCGTTACCGGAGGTACTTTTACGTGACGTCGTCTTAGTACGGTTTCTTTTGGTTACTTTTGATCAAACGAATTTCAATATTTTCTTTTGTTCGCCTCAGATCAGGCAGAAAAGGGGGTTTTGCTTCTATCATCCATTTACCATTTGAAGTCTATGGAATTAAAAGCTACTATTTCATCATCTTTCCAACTTGTTTGAACGGTTTGCTTAATTCGTTGTTTATTTGCTTGGAAAATGGAAGTGATTTTAGTTGGTAGCCTGAAAAGTTTCAGGAATTCTTGTAAATGGGTTGCCAGGCGTTGTCATTAGTCTTTGTCACTCGCATGTTTTTTTTCTCGATCCCAAAATTGTTGAAGGCTGGGCTGCGACCAGAGCTAGAAGCTATGCTTGGCTTTATGAACTGCAACCTTATCCAGCATTAGTGTGACCCAAGAGTACATACTGGAAGAGTGAAAGTTAAGCTCACTTAATAGTACGTATTTGTGGATTTTTCAGTGTGTAGTCCCGAAAAAGACATTTACATCAAAAACCGGCTCTAGACTAACTCAACAGGTCTAATTTGTGTGTTCTCAGGAGGCGCTAAATTATAATACTGAGCGATTGCTGAGTGCAGTATATTGCCATTCAACTGCTTTGGCGTGAAGAGGAAAAATTAACGCTTCTCTGTGGCTATTCTCCGCTCCGAATGGTTTGCCGGGAAAAGTTTCTCGATTTTATGAATAATTATGATTACATAAATGAAGCTTTTGAATTCAGGGTCGCATTAATGCTGCGTTCACACTTTGGTCAGTGTTTTGCGCGAAAGCCAGCGTAGGTCAGCTTTTTGAGCGACTAGGAAAGTAAAGGTGTCGATCTAGGGCCTCGTATGCCGAAGTTTTGAGCTTTTGTCAGGTGATTTTGAACTTTCCCCGGGAACTCAAAAATGGCTGAAAGAGCTTTGCGCGGTACGCAACAAAGTTAGCTATAGTGTTTTATTGCTTTCTGTTCCATTTCGTGTCGTCTGCTCTAAATCGTACTCGTGAATATTTTACATCTGTATTCGTTTTTAGGGTATGCCTAGCAACCAAAATCTATACAGATACGTAGCAGTCGCTGCTGCTGTTGGAATTTCTGCAGCGGGTTTGTACTATTTGCTGTGGCGCAGGACGAGCTCGGTAAGACCATTTCAGATGGTTCCAAGCCAAACCTAGGTACTGCTGAGTTAAAAGTCACTGCTCTGCTACTTCTTTGCTTTGTGTCAATGTTTCATGCGGAATTTGAATTTATGGATCTTAAAGTCCCTGCAAACGATAAGGCGAGTGAAAAGGCATGAACTGGAGCATAGCCAGAACGGGTTTTCCCGCCAGTTGTTGCGGACTCGACTCAGACTGACATCATTGGTGAAAAAGGCCGTCCTGGCAGCGCTCCAATCCGCGCCCCATCCAACGCCCAATCATTTGCAAGGATTGCGACTGCATTTAATGATATTTGCTTTCGCTGTGATGCGCGGCGTATCAATTATGTATTCGAAAAGCTCTTTTGTATTCGACGGAGCATCAAACAATTGCTGACATTTTAATGTTGGCCCTGTACTGTGGGAGTGGCTGAATAATTTATTGCTGCAAATGAAATGCTGTTTTTTTACAGTTCCATTCAAATAATCCGTGCATTTTTCACACAATTTAGTTGGCGTTTGAAGGTTCTCATACTGCAACAATAACGAGGGGGTTTTCGTTCAACAGTCCAATGTGAAACACTAGGACGTTATGAAAACTCCCTTAGACCTTCACCGGTTTCTTCAAAACAAGACATTGATATGAAAACCTCTCTATGCGTTTTGGAGATACATTGACACCCAAGTTTTTGTCCTCAAGCAGCTGTTTCCTTCATTAGTAAAGCAGCTTCATATTTTGCGCCGAACTTTAGAGATGTATACTTCCATGCCGAGTCCGCGAAAAAATCTTTGCGCGAATCAAGAAATCGGCGAAGTAGTAAGACGGTTGCTGCTGAAATTCTCCACATCGACATGCACCACGTTCTTTTTGCGGATATAGCGATTTTCTTGTTTGATGTGGTCCAGTCATCATCTGATTGCTGGTGGTGAGCGGTTGCTCCCACTATCATTGGTGGAAGGACTGTGAGAGGGTCTGTGGCCATACCGTACCCTCTTAGTTCCTTGCTGCAGTGTGGCAACCAGGAGTTTCTTTCTACAGTGTCATGGAAGAGTCATTTCACTTCGATTTTTCAGAAAAAGAAGAAGAGCTTGTCCGTAAAGGAGTTAAAAGATTTGGGTAACAAACTCTTTGCCGCCAAAAAATATGCAGACTCCATTCGTGTGAGTTTCTTGACTACTTCTGATTTACGTGGTGTACTCTTTTGTCAGTTCTATTTTGATGGTTTTTACTCTCCATATCTTAGAGATGTGGAGGGTGTGGCTGCGTCTTCATATGAACGATTAGTAGTGTGCGTTGTTCGTGGGAATTTTTCAGTAGGCCAGTGTCCCTCTAAAAGCGCAGCCCATGCCACGTTCAAATGAACGCCGCATCACGCCCACTCCATCGCCGAGATATGGAGCTACATCTATGCATATTAACTGATTAATTCACAACGCTTCACTGTTTGCATTTGATTTCTCCTCGGCAGAAGGCTTCCTTGTTTGAGATTGTGTTGAACTATATGAAAATCAAGCCCATTTCCTATCCGTGCTACTGCCTACTGGCTGAGAGACCCGCCAAATGTACCACGAACATTTTTTCCCCTGTGTAATATGCCAGTTACATCGTTCTGCAAATCAACAACTGCAGCTAGCTTTTGAACTTTGTGTAATTCCTCATTATGCTTTTACTATTTAATGATGTGTTTAGATTTTTTCCAAGGCCATTGCTACGGGCGACAATGATAATTGCGACCTTCTCAAAGCGATGTGCTACCAGAACAGGGCTGCTGCCAAAGAGGTGATTGTTTCATAAGCGACCTAATATTTTTTCCGCTTTTTCTTAACTCTCACAGTTGTATTATAGCACCATGGCGGCTACAACGTGGATGATATGCTCAGCGATTGCGATCAGGCACTGAGCTGCAACCCTCGTTACGCTAAGGCTTACTTCAGAAGGGCACGTCTTCTCGAGATGAAGAAGGAGCACATGCCTTCCCTGATAAGTGTGTGAAACGTTTCAAGAAGTATATGTCCTTTACGTTTTTGACTTTGTATGTGTTGTTTGCAGGCTTGTTTTGTGCTACTCAGCTTGATCCCGCTCTCGATACTCAGTCAAGTCAACTTTTGCCTGTGCTGCTAGACGAACTGGAGAAACGAGCGCATCAGGAATGGCTTGATGATCCTTCAAATCGCGGAAATATTAAGCATGTCCGTCATGAAAAGGTCGGTATTTTGGGCCAGCTTTGCTATGAAATTTTCTGCACTAAACGTTTCGATGGCTTACGGTTTTAGGTCTACAGTTGGCTACATAAAACCGTGATGTCTGACTGTATTCGTCGTGACGTTCTCACTTTGCAGACTTCTGCCGACTCGTGAGCGTTTCATTCTATCAGAAGGGCGTCGGGATTGTCTTGAAAAAGTCCGCTCAATTTGTCAACGCTTATAAGTCATGATTCCTACAAACGATAGCGTTTCTGACGGGGGCGTAACTTGCATCGCAGCAGAACAGTCCTTCTCGCCGTTTGCTGCGGACCCGGGAGGGCATCCTCGATGGAAATGCTGCTTTGGCAGCACTCCAGTCCAGGCCCCCATCACACGCTCAATCGTTTCCAGGAGCCATGCCCGTAATTGCGGAAATAAGTGTGAACAGTTGTTAAGCAGGATAGCAGCTTTCCATAGGCATAATCTCTTTCCATCAAACAAACCCGGAGAGAACAGGGGCAAGACGTGGCCCATGCTTTCTCCATGTTAAGACTACTGTGAGCGCTGAGGCGTTTATGAAGAAGGTGGCTGGGTTTGGCGTCTGCCATAACATCTTTCACCAATTGTGGTCTTCTGCTGGCTTCCACAGTTGGTGGAAAACGGGCTGGCGCCGCGCCAAACACAGCCCCATGATACGTCTCGGCATCCGCAGACTCTATACGCTCATTGAAGGTTAGCTCGACTGAGCAAGAGCACCTGGCTAAACAGATAAAGTTCTAGGCCTTACGTGAAAGGCATTGAGTTGATCCGCAGCAAAAATTATGACGATGTCGCAGAAGTTGTTGTGCAAGAAAATGGATCATTTGTGATGGAGGCTCAGATCCTTGCAGCTCGTTTCTATTTCTATCGCAATCAGCTGGATTCAGTGAGTCATTTCAAAGCATTTTACCATACTATCGCTCTTATGGGGGTAGAGGTGGGTTTATTATGTCATATCATTATGATATCATAGCTGTTCCTATTTATCAATCAGAAAAGATTTTCGGGACCTGAGTTTAGTATTGTGCTTTAGTTTTCATCTTGTATGGATAAGTTTGATGCTTTGTATGGGGCGTTGTCTGATGAGGAAAAGGAAAAGAAAGAAGAATTGCTCATCGCAAAGCACATCCTCCTCATCGAATCAGGTCGTACAGCCGAGGAACTCAAGAAGTAAGCGCAGTTCTTACCTATTAGATGACTGAAAGTGTTGCAGTTCGCATTCTAGTCAACCAGCTAGGAACAAGTTTCTGGTTTGCCGCGATGTCGCGAATCGTACTTTCTGAGCGAAAACCCACACAAAGGAGAGCGAGCACACCCCATAATGCTGCGAGTGACAGCTCGGCTTTGTTTTGCCCGAGCAGAAGACCGTAAGACAGCTTTCAGACTTCGCGATGACGCTCGTCGCGCTGGAAGTCGATGCGCAATAGCGCGCGTCAACGCGCTGCATTTACAACAGGAAGCTCCGAAGCCATAGGCGCGAACGCAGTTGCCGATAGCCAGTCCCGATCGATAGCAGTCTGCGTGACTAGGCAACGGATACCATCCTATTCGCCACACACTCTCGAAACCAAGCGGTCTCCTTCTATCGATCAAGCGTTCTCAAGGGAATCGATCAGCGCCGGCCGCCTGCGGCCCCGTTCGCTTTTACAGCTTTGGAGCGCTATTGTAATGGTGTCTTCGCGAACTCTGAGCGCTGCCCTAATCTTGCTTTTTGCTCGCTTACAAGTGGGATGCTGCATCTTCGCTAATCTAAACGTGCTAATACTATGGAACACAAAAAATGCCATTTATCGCTTCTGCTTCAGGGCCTTGACAAGCGCCACTGAGGCATTCAAAAAACCGATTCCGGACTTCAGTGTCATGGCCGCCTTCCGCTACGTCCTTTGCAATGAGATATCCCAAGCAATGGACCTACTGTCTGCTGAAGAAGTGCCTACAACAAACATGAAGTAGGTGGACGCAACCCGGACGGTTTGTAGCAATCCTTCCAACAATAATTTCGTTTTCGTGCTTTCAGGTTACTGCTCCTCACGTTGCAAATCCTGAGAAATGCCAATCGTGAGGACAACACTCCTGACATGGCTTTGCTGCATAGTAACATCCTGCAGTTGGAGAATTTCGTTAATGGTCTGGAACCTAAGTCGGGTTACGCGTTATCGATTCTCGGGAAGGTTGCTTTTATTTCCATTTTCGGCACTCCTTCTACTGCCCCAGCCATCTGGAACCATTTTTTGAACGACTTTTTCTCCGTGGACAGATTTGGCTCGAATGTTGTCCTGGGGTAGTTTGACCTCCTGGATACGAATGCCACATTCGCGTAGCCCGAAACTTTCTGGCGTTTGCGCCACAGGCGCCGGTGGTTTGGGGTACTTTGGCGCCAGCGCCTATGACGCGGGCGCCAGGAAGTTACATGCCGAGTGGATGTGAATTTCATGTTCGTCAAACTACCCCAGGGAAAATTTTTTAGCCAATTCTGCCAACGCAGAAAAAAGTCGGTCAAAAACTGGCATGTTTTCGGAACATTGGGGCAGTGAAGGGTAAATAGTGTCCCATTCTCTCCTGATCGTTGATGTACAGGTGCTCGCCTATCAGTTTTTTAGAAAAGCAAGTTAGAAAGTTAGAATTTTTTAGAATCTTTTAGAATACACATCTGATTTCTAGATAACTGCTACGTTTAGCAGCGATGCCGCTGCTCGTAACATTTCTGATGAAATTCTGAAGATGGAGCCGGGAGAGTCTATTCATTACTTTGACCGAAGGTGATCTTTGATGAGACTCAGTTTTTTTTGTCCATCATTTCACTTTATGATGCGATTCATTGCTTTAGCTGCATGTCTTCATCTGGAAAAGATGCCATGGAATACCTCGAAAAATGTATGGAAATTGAGCCGTTTCACCCTGAAGCTAATCTCATGTTTGCTAGCTTGATGATGAATGAGATCGGATCAAGGGCGGTTACGCCGTGAGTGTGAAATTTGTAAAGTATTTTTTTAATTATTCAAGGTGCTTGTTCGGCTTACGTTTTATAATGTTTGTGGGAAGGTAATCGAAATTCGGATGCTAATTCGAGTCCAAAACGTAGCCAATAGCAAATACTCTAGTGAGATCCATGAGATTCCCTAAACGGTCGACAATGACTTTTCGAATCTCATCGGTAGTGATGATCCCTGCAAGCCTTGCAGTGTGCGAAGAGGCGTGGCTTGGAAGCGCCGCGGCTAATGCCGTTTGGACTCCAGCAACTTCGGCACCGAGCTCATTTTTAAATTGCCTAAGTTACCAAATCCGCTAAAAACTTGTATGTAGGGGTAGTTTAACATCCTGATTACGAATATGATATCCGCTGGCGCTAATGGATGACATTACGATTACCTGCGCTCCGCTAAGGCTGAACCCAAGAGGTAATCGTAGTGTCATCCCTTGGCGCCAGCGCCAAGAATGAGTGTCATAATTGTAATCAGGATGGTAAATAACCCTTTTGTACATATTTAGCGGGTTTGGCGACTTAGGTAGTTTAAAAATGAGCTCGGTGCCGAAGTTGCTGGAGTCCAAACGGCATTGGCCAAGCGCCGCCAGACACACTCCCCGCCAATTTTTGCGGACTAGGAATAACATCACTGGTGAAGAAAGCCTGGCAGTGTTCCAGTACACGTCCCGTCACACGCCCTATCTTTAGCAGGGATCGTGACTATATTTGATGACATTTCCATACGCTTGTGATGCGCGTATCTCCTTTTATTCGAAAAGATAATTTGTGTTTGCCGTCAGATATCAGGCAACTGTTGACAGTTCTATTTTGACCCTGTAGTGTGGACGGAGCGTGGGGTATGCCTCGAATCACAGCCCTGATCAGATTCCACATTACTGTATCGGACTTGGGATGGCATCATTGGTCCAAAAAGGGAGCCCATGGCTACGCTGAAATCCGCGTCGCGTCACACACCCTATCGTCTGCAGGGTCTATTACTGTAGAGTCGGGGGATATAGTGTTGATGAAGCGTTTTTGACCTCTTTGTGATTATCGAACTGTCAAAGAACACTGCGCTTATGCTTCAAAATGTGGGGAATTACTGAAGAGAGAGGAAGATATGGTGAATAAAGTGAGTGCAGTATACACCATCGCTATGTGAATATCATCAGGGGCTTGGCGCTGGGCCGAAGGGTCTATTTGGCGTGGCAGGATTTTTTTTCCGGCTCTGAATGTCTCCCATTCAAAGCGCCTCATGTCTCCTTTCTCGTAATCGAAAATTCAGAAATTTCGGGTAGGAGGCGAATATATTGAGTGGTAGTGTTCGCTGTTGTAGGTTATGAAAGGGAACTCTCCCATACCCTCCTCTGGAGATCCTGCCAAGTCCGTCTTACATATCCCTATGTTGTACAGTTTGTATCACAGTCAGTCGAGTCCGTTTTAAAGACAGCCCCCGCGCTCAAGTAGTCCTTGGTCGTCCTTCCTTGTGCAGGTAGTTCAGCCCCCAAGCTAGATGCTACCCTACTCTCGCAACTCCACAGAGAGCGAGGAGCGAGCTACAGCCGCTCAAAGTTCTAGTTCTAACGCCCGCTCAGTTGGACTGCGTCACTTGCAAGCTGCCCTCTGACGAAGAGCCGCTCAGTTGTTACTTGTGGCGGCGGCAGTCATTTGATCGGAACTGCATGTATTTTTGCTGACCGCGCTCGTGCTCGTAAATAATTCTGCTCTCCTTCATCACATATTATTCACTGAGACGAGTACAGTCACATCAACCCATCTCGTAAGGTAAAACGCGTAAAAATCACGAATGATGCAATTTTCTGTGGGAAAGCTCGACATGCACCAAAAACTGCACACTGCAATAACCCCAAATTTGACGCCAAGTTTTCGAATTTTCCTTTTTTCTAAGTGTTTGTCGTTCGTGTCTTTGTTGTTTTTCATATTCTTTTCTTTGAATTGGGTGTTGCTCACTGCTGGGTAACGCCATAAAGCGATTTGTAAGCCAGGGGTTGCCCACGGACCGCAGGGCGGTGTAACTGTAAGGGAGCAATTTTGTTTGTGGTGTTCTTGAGGGCTCTTGTTGCTTTTTTCCTTCATTGAGGAATTACTTATCAGCTACTGTTTCATAATTGATAAGCAATTATCTTTGACACTTTTATCGCGGGAGCTGTTTTTAAGAGGAATGGGCTGACCCCAGCTGCGGCGTTGCCACCACTGGTTGTTTTCTTCCGAATCGGTCGCTAGCCGATCTTCATTGGCAGAGCAACGCAGCCAGAGGCGGGCTCATCCCACCCTCCTAACTATGCCCTCGACTCATTGCGATGTTACAAGCTATATGCCGTGTGGGTGACTAAGAATTCCTCGTCCAGATCGATTATTTTCATGGTTTTCGAGAGAGTGAACAAAAATTGTTCGCAATCCTTATCTTGTTTCCCATACTCCAACTTTTACTTGGAATGAATGATTAACAATTAAGGAACATATACAAGGGAAGAACTTATATCGCTCATTTTCAACTAAAAATTTCGTATAATTCACAGAATAACTCCTGAAATCAAATATTTCTATTTAGATTACCTTACCATTAACCTAGTACTATTATTCTGACGCTATTCTAATCACCTCAGATGGGAGATGTCATAGTTTCTATTTGCAGCGATGAATATGAAAGAATCGACAAGCACATAAATGTGGCTTTGTCGACATTTGATGATAATATCGACTTCCCAGTGATTCTGGCTGTATTCCGTCTTCGTGAAGTTCTGACGGCTAAGAAAGAAGCCGCTCGTATCCTCACTTGAATTTTAGTTTTACTGGCATAGTTTTTACCACATTGTGATGATGGAGATATATTTTGTTTGGTACCATATTTGTTGTTTTCATTTGTCTAATATTTTTATCGTTTCTGAAACCGGTCTAGTTCCTTATTGCTTGGAGCTTGTTTTCCTTCATTGTTCTGAGCCATTCATTTCGTTCGTCGTTGAAAGTACGTGCACTCTTTCATATTCACCTGTGAAGAGAGTATTTAGTTGTTGTGTTTTATTAAAAAAATATAGTGCTAGAATATTTAATGAGAGATTCCCTCCATCATGTGAGATGTGGTCCAGCGCTTATTGTTGACGTTTGCGCAGTATTTTTCATGTATACTTGACCGTCCTTTTTTACCGAGTTTTGTTGTCCAGGTGTTGCTTTTCGACGGTGTCTTTGGTTGTCCATCAATTGTGATTTATCAGTGAGAGCAACACTAGTCCACAACGAGAACTATATTCTGATGTGTTCAACAAAGAAATTTGTTTATCTATTGGAAGACTGTACATTTCCACAGGCGACTTGATATGACGAATGGTACAACATATTTGAACGTGGTGATTAGGGGCAATGTATACGACTGCTGGAGGCGGGCAGTAGTTGCCAAGGTCACTGATGGAAGGGCTGGGAGGGCTTTTGGCTACACCCTACCTAACCCTTCCAGAAGTGAGGTTGGCGACAAGCGCCTACCCTCAGCAATCGCCCTCACTGTATTTACTTTTAACCGTGGACATGCGATTCCACCACCAAGGCGCCTCGCACTATACATGGTGATATACAAATGGACCAAATAGTGAGCAGTGCGGTCTGCGGTTGCACTGCCCCCTCTAAGAGAACGCGCTTTCGCCACCCTTACGCTGAACTCTCTCTCCTCTCTCTCTCTCTCTCTCCTTTCTCTCTCTCTCTCTCTCCCCCTCTCTCTCTCTCTCTCTCTCCTCTCTCTCATCTCTTCTCTCCCTCTCTCTCTTTCTCTACTTGTAGTCGCAGGAGTGAACCCTTCTGCCTTTCCATAGTATCGCGTTCTTAGTGAGTCTGCTGCCGGTTGGGTTCCAAAGAGAGGCAGTGTGGGATGGAGAATACTTGTCAATGTCGTGAATTACGTGAGAGCATAAACTTTTGTGCGTAGACCTGTTGCGAAACCCGTACGCAAGAACAGTGCTTGCCAAGGCATCGAAATGAGCCTTGGCAGACACTGTTCTTGCGTACAGGTGGTCGATGATTGGGTGAGCCACTTCTCATTTGTGAAACGGTGGAATGTGTGGAATTGGAGCGACCGGTTGCAGTGGTCCTTACATGCTCTCGCTGCTGGGATTAAAGGTATTTTCTCGTAGCATATACCGGCCCACCCAGCAGTTGAAGGGAGATGGAAAGGAGGAGGGGAGAGAGAGAAGAAAGGAGGGAAAAGAAGGAAAGAGGGTGGGAAAAGGGAGGAAGAGAGCTTCGCAACTTACAAGTGTCCTGAGGCGCGCACTGACCATGGAATGCCAAACAGAGAAATACAGAAAACCGATGCGATCGAAGGGGTTAAGCTCAGGTTGCCGTTATCCGTAGACGCGCAGTCGTGCAAGTCATCTTTTCTGGAAGCAGGACAGTCATGCTGGTTCTCCCTTAGGTTATACCTTGCATTCCAGCGAGTAGCGCGTGAACTGGCAAGCCATATTTTCGATATCACACTGTTTTGAAGGGTTTGCACTTGCATTCATTCAAGACGGCCTCATCATCAGGAGTGCCATCCTAGGTCTGCAACAACTGACGGGAAGGTTGGTTTAGCTGCGGTCCAACTCACGCTACGCGACACGCCCTATCGTTTGCAGGAATCATGACTGTAATGGCAAGGTGGCAGAGAAGCGCAGGACAACGCACGTGAAAATTTTGGTCGATGTTTTCGCCTTTTTTTGCATGCCTCAATAGTTCCCAATGGTTTTTTTCGAAATTGTTATCCGACGACTTGGAACCAATTTGAAATTATGAAATTACCTGCCGAAAAAAATGTTGAGGGTCTAACAGTATGAAACCAGCAGTTGATGAAGTTATCGAAAACTACGCGACAGGAAACTAAAACACTTCCGTGCCCAACTTTTACGGTTTTCGCAATGAAGATGCGGCTTATACGCACGAGTGATGTTTCTGTCGAAGGTGGAAACAGCAAGTGACCTTGTCCATTGTTCGGCTTATCGTAGACGTCAGACGTTTAGTCTTGCTGAGGAGAAGCTTTGACGGGCATTGCAGATAATCCTCCCAACCTCAGCTGCTGCAGCTAATACTGCTGCTCTCTTCTCTGCAAGATAGTACTTCATTATAAGAAAAGGTGAAGGGGATTACCTTTTATTATGAGATAATCACATTTCTGTGTTGATCTAATGGCATTTTCTAAAACTCCTCGTTTCGAGATTAGGGAGAGCGAATCACGGTGCGGACACGGTCACTGTTATCCAGTACCCGCCCCTTCGTGTGTATCCTCTTAGCCATGATTTAGTAACTGATCTTGTTCACAGCTTGGCGCTTCCCATTAGAGGTGGACGCTCCGATCTAGCAAGCACTGCCCCCCTCTCTCTACGTCGTTTTTCTGGAGCAAAGACATGGATTTCTCTGTGTTCCATAAATTCAGCGACCTCTTGGGAGTTCCACGTGAGCGATCCCACGTTAGAGTCCTCAATGGAACCTATTTGACTGGATTTGCTCACCCTTCGTTTCAGAGTCAGCATTGGGATGGGTAAAACAACCGTGCTAGTGCAACCCCTTCCCCGCCTCTTCGGAATTTTCGTCTTCGGTACGATCTCCCCTTACAACTCAATCAGTACCTACGCTCTTACCAGATTTTTCATAAAATTTTGTCATACCGAAGGGGGATACCATGCACGTGGAACGGTACAGATAATGTTTCTGAAGGCATATTTCTTAAGGTCGGATAGGTTCGCGCCCCCATCAACCCATATACGGCCCACTATGGGTTTCCGTCAACGATGGCAGCTTTCGCATGTTGATCACAAAACGCGTCGACGGCTCTGCGCGATACTAGCAGCGTAATGCGAAGCCGATAAGGAGGGTCATATCTCGGCGTCAGGAGAGTGAAGTCGTCCTTGTCTCGAGAATTTTCTAGGTTGCTTATTTTTCCTGTTACACGCGCACTAGATATAGTTCCCGTTGTAGTTCAGTGGGTGAAAGTACTGTGCGTAATAGCTGATCGGGGGTCTTCTCCTCCATCATTCCCGCTCGACCTCAAAATGGTAAAATTGTGGGGATTGTGAGAGGGGAGTTGTACTGAACGAGAGAGTGTGGAATACTGATGGGAGGGGGTTGCCTGTCAGTGTGGGTTGCCTCTTAAGGGCTTGCCTTTCAACCTGGTTATTAGGTACTGGGACCATCCTTGCATTTCAAACTCCTAGGGCAGGAGCCAGTTATGAACTCGTAGAGCTGACTTACTCATCAGAGAAGAAAAAATGGACAGTCCCGCCGGAAACCCTAAATGAGGCCTTGGGATAGGGAGATGTTTCTAGAAGCGAAGGGTTGCTGCTATGGCGAACGACCTGAGACAGTGAGTGAAATAACTGAAGTGACGGCGAACTGAAGACTTAGATCCACAGAAATCTCAAGCTCAATCCCTTCAATCGCGTCAATTTTGTATTTTTCCCTGCGCTTTCTCTCTCGTCTGCACGACGCGCTGTGACCACCGTATTTCACATATTCCAACTTTTCACGTAAGTTGACTCACCCCACCCACACCGGAGTCTCATCCTCCAGCTCGTTACTTGTTTGCAACACTCGATGGTTCAGCAACTGCTGTCCTCTAGCTGTCGCCATACAGTATATTCAAGACACCTTGAATTTTGTACGAGGTCCTGTTGCGAAACCTGTAGAGCAGACACGAGGACAGCGTTTGCCAAAGTATTGAGAGGTGCAAAAAATATGTGGCAGGATGTGGAATGGTTTTTTCATTCCCTTTAATTTTTCTGGGCGGGGGGCAGACGGTCAAGACATCGTGATTTGCCGCTCCAACGCGCGCGGCCATGAACGCTGCGCTTTCTTAACATGCACTAGCCCCTGTCGCTTCAAGCACCAAATTTCACGCAGACCAGACATTTGTGGCTATTTTGGTTGTGAATTGTAATCGCCACCCATGTCCTGGAAATGTCGTCATTTGCAGGCGGGACATCGCCCGCGACACCTACACTGCGGAGCACGGCGGCTGTCTTGTCACAATTCTTCATGGGGAGGGGGCTCCGGGGTGGCTGAATCATTTATTGTCCGTGAAAAGCTGGAATGTGGGAGGCCACGATGTCCAAAGAATGCCGTGGGCGAGAGGGGGCAGAGAAAAACAGAAAGATCCTCGGATTTAAACACATGCTGTCCGAAGAACCATCAGAATGAACGCAACTCTCTTGTTAGGCTGCGTTTATACTTTGCGGCAGCGTAGCGTAGCACTCCCAGCGTTTCGCTAGCATTTGCCAGGCGGGCTGGAGAGTATAGAAGAGTAGGAGAGTACAAACTGCTCGGCGGCGCTAGAGGGTATAGAAGAGTAGGAGAGTACACAATACTCGGCGGCGCCATAGAGTATAGAAGAGTAGGAGAGTACAGAATACTCTCCTACTATCCCATAGTCTCTATTCTCTGCCGCTGCAAGCACTAGCGAAACGCTAGTGAAACGCTGGGAGCGCTAGATGGATAGCTATGCATCCCATGCCCTCGCTACGCAGGCGTTACTGGCGTATGCTAGTGATACTAGGAACGCTAGACCGATATCTATCCGTTCCCCGACACTGCCGCTGGCGTACGCTGGAAGCGCTACGCTACGCTGCCGCAAAGTATAAACGCAGCCTTATAGGGTACCAGTTCTTTCCAGTTGGGGTTCCTCCCATTTCCACTCCATATCCCAGAGCTGTAGACTCCATGGCTGCGTACATCATTCAAAAGTGGTGACTACTGCGCTTTTTGAGGGATACTACAGTTTAAGAGCAGTCACAACAATGACTTTGGGCACTATTTACCCTTTACTGCCCCAGCCATCCGAAATCAGGCCGGTTCCTGACCGACTTTTTTCTCCGTGGGCAGAAGTCGCTGAAAACTTGCTCCCAGGGGTAGTTCGACCCGCTGAACACGAATATCGCATCCGCTTTACCCCAAACCTCCTGGCGCCCGCGCCACGGGCGCCGGCGCCAAAATACTCGAAACCACCAAATTCGCTGAAAACTTGCTCCTAGGGGTAGTTTGACCCGCTGAACACGAATATCGCATCCGCTTTACCCCAAACCTCCTGGCGCCCGCGCCACGGGCGCCGGCGTCAAAATACTCGAAATCACCAAATTCGCTGAAAACTTGCTCCTAGGGGTAGTTTGACCCCCTGATCACGAATACCACTCCCATATTGCATGAAAAAAATGCATGACCAATGCTTCTTCGAAAATCCCGCGCTCGCCCAGCTTTCACACGCAAGCTCGTGGGAAATGAGATTTCCCACGGAATCGTGTGGGAATTGAGTGTTTCTCGTGGTGACGTCTTCAAAACTTACCTATTGACTTGGAAACTGACCTATTAAGAGCGAATACTATTTCTCATGCAAGATAAATGTGAAATTCGTGTTCACATGGTCAATTTACCCTAGTTGACAAACTTCCAGCCACTTTAGTGATTCAGAGTATTTTGGCGCCAGCGCTCGTGGCGCGAGCACCAAGAGGTTTCGGGTCAAGCGGATGCGATATTCGTGTTCAGCGAGTCGAACTACCCCTGGGAGCAAGTTTTCAGCGAATTTGGTGGTTTCGAGTATTTTGGCGCCGGCGCCCGTGGCGCGGGCGCCAGGAGGTTTCAGGTCAAGCGGATGCGATATTCGTGTTCAGCGGGTCGAATTACCCCTGTAGCCAACTTTTCAGCGAATTCTGCGCACGGAGAAAAAAGTCGGTCAGGAACCGGGCGGATTTCGGATGACTGGGGCAGTAAAGGGTAAATAGTGCCTGACTTTGTTCAGTACAAGGTGAAACAATACTTGGGCGCAGTTCGGCGACGGTGGGGAAGCATTTTGCTTCCCATCTAGATAGCCTTTACTTGAATTGACACGTTTTACCATAACGGACAGAGACACGTTCCACCATAGTGGATAGACGATCTAGCTCAGGCTTCACACGAGTTTACAACTTTCACCAGTGTGAGACTTGTAAACCGAAAGTAGTGAAGCAAAGGAACGCAAAGTGCCCCCATCGCCGAACTACGCCCAGCACTTGTATCAAATGGAAATATTCCCTGAACAAAACATACTACATGATGTTGAGTAAGGTACGCAACCACGCCCACACCATCGCTGGGGTGTGCATTGTATAGCGACCACAGCGCAGTCGCACTTAGGCTGCGTTTATACTTTGCGGCAGCGTAGCGCTTCCAGCGTTTCACGAGCGTTTCACTAGCGTTTCGCTAGCGTTTGCCAGCGGCGGGGCTAGAGAGTATAGAAAAGTAGGAGAGTGTTTTGTACTCTCCTACTCTTCTATACTCTCTAGTCGCTGGAAAACGCTAGCGAGGCTAGAGAGTATAGAAAAGTAGGAGAGCATTGTGTACTCTCCTACTCTTCTATACTCTCTAGCCCCGCCGCTGAAACGCTCGTGAAACGATGGGAGCGCTAGATCGATAGCTATGCCTCCCGTGCCCTCGCTACGCTAGCGTACGCTGGTGACCTGGGAACGCTAGATCAATATCCATCCTTTCCCCACTGCACGCTGCCGCAAAGTATGAACGCAGCCTTACTGTTGAGTCGCGAAAATCGGACAAATTCCGAGATTCCTGACCAGGCTAGCTGCTACCTGACTCGTGGAAGGGCGCATTCCACGAATCAGGTAATCACGTAATGTGTCTTTGAATTCACAATACAAAGCGGGTGTTTTATTAAGCACAGCTCGACATTTTCAAATGAGATGTTTTGAGTCGTTCAATAAGAACAGTACGACAACAGAGGTGATTGTGTGATATATGTACTATGTAGTTACGAATATATGTACATGTATGCGTGTGTGTGTGTACGTTCATGTGTATCGCGTGGATGGTGTTCATTGGCGCGGGGGTTCAGTCAAGCCCCCGGCCGCACAACCCGTGTGGATGGGGCATGCAGAAAGGGGTGTATCGATCGCGCACTTTTTTGTCCTTCACTTCAGAACCGCTCGATATTGATTCGCGCCTCGTGTATTGTTTCGACGACGGATTACTTGAAACGTATTTCAATGTCGTCACATTTCAAAATGAAATTTGCAAATTCAAACGTGAAAATTGCTGTTATTCAGTCCCTAATCACCCATTCACCCCGTTTCATTGTTATGTCGTGATTATCGACAGCTTTTCAGTTTTCGCAATATAATATGTTTACCACAGGACATTTGCTGATACTACTATTTACTTGACGCATGTCTTTCCCAATTGAAGACCCTTATCGTCTCATTAGAGGAAGTGTTTGCTCCTTCCTTTATCTGTACCCGATGCCTGTGCTTCCCCCCATTCACCCCGCATCACACATAAATGGGTTCCGTTTCCAAACAACAAGTTCCCCTCACGTTCTCAATAAAAACCACATCGATCGATAGCTCTAGTCTTTTCAAATTTTTTCACTAGTAATGACGCCATATATGTACGTATTTGCCATAACAGTTAAATCATCCAAGTCCTTCAGAACATCATTTTTATACTTCTGTTACAACATGAGTCAGCAATATTTCGGATGGAATCGTGGCTCGTGACTTACTAGTAAACTGACTTCCAGTGTTGCTGCTTTGCTACAGAGCAGTTATGATAGGTGCCTCCACATGCTCGCGCTGATTATCAGGGGTAGGTTCGGTTGCAAGATACCTGAGCCATGTAGGAGGCGGCCACCCACGATGTGTGTTTCTCTAGGGTTTTAAATGTGGCAATAGTGGGTCGTGACGTCAACTAGTTAACTGCGTTAGTGGCCTTAAATTGAGTAATCGCACTAGTCAACAACTAGTACCATCATAACAACATTAAGGCAAAGGTCTTTGGTCATCAAAACATCTCCAAACGTTGAATTAGTGAATGGGCTGAGTTCATTCATAAGGAATTATGAGTGAGGGATGGTCAAGGCTAGTCCTACCTTGGAAAATCCCCATTGCGGGGGGGGGTCCTATCTAGTGGCTGGGAGAGGGTCGTATTTGGTCCGTTACTCTTTGTTGATAGTTGATTTTCCTGTTTCACGACTCTTCTCCATATCCACATCGCACAGAGAATAGGGGGGGGGGTCGTATTTGCACGTCGTTGGGAGAAGAAGGTCGTATTCGCCCTCAAACGAAGTTTGCTGCGTCCTCCGCTTGTTGACTTTTCGCGGTTTTTCCCGCTCCTCTGGTGCCCCCGCGCTCGACGACGACAAAATTTTCGGAAACTGGAAAATTATGGGAAAATTTTAGTAAGCGATAGGGAGGAAGGGGTCGTACTCTCCGAAAACTTTCCCAAGCGGCAAGACGTGCCTTGTTGGTGGCCTCCAAAGGCGGTTCGCTGGCTGATCACAGAGGGTGGGATCGGTTGCAAGACACCCGGGCATGCTGTAGGAGGCGACCACCCAAGATGGATGTTCATAAGTTTCTGAAACCTCGCCAGTTAACTGTTTGCCCTTCGACTTGTTGCTGAACCACGACTTCCCCGATTGACTCAAAATACAGCAATGCGACAGTTGATATTCAATTCTTTATTCGCGTGCGGTCGCGGCGCGGTATCTGTTGCTACCGGACGGCCCTAGAGGCGCGTGTTTCACTGACATAGTCAAAAGAAGTTGATGTACCGTTACCTTTCTTCCATGCTCGTTGGATTGCTGTACTGTATTCGAAGTATGGTTTCTGTTGTTATGTAATGTATGGACTGTGTTTAATGTGCTGGTACTTCAGCAACTTTGCGGTGTTTTGCTGCTTGTACTTTGCTCGTATTTTTGTATTTTTGTTAATTACATTATATTCGTGGAGGTAGTTGTTTGTAATGTATTCTTTCCCAATGATTGTCACTTTTCAGGCGTAGAAGGCCTGCGTCCTTGTGAAGAAATTATGTGTCTCCTGAGATAAGAACTGCTATTGTGGATGGTTGAGGTCCCCATATTTATGCTTTTGCGGCAAATGCTGTAAGAAAAGAATGACGTCTCCAAGTGCGAATTTCGAAGAGGATTCTGGAATTATTAAATCGGGTCCAGTTGTCGCCGGTTTCGCCCCTATTGTAAGTTTTACGCTCGACTATTTGTTTTTCAATTATTGCACCCTTATCGATTATTGCTTTCCTTGTTCCCGAAAGATTTCTAATTGCGCAGCATTTATGGCTCGCTACTTTGTCTGAATAGCATCAATCTATTTTGATGTCATCGCTTGAGTCATAGGAATGTTCCGGGACCTTTGGGAGGGTGCCAATTGTTTTCCAAAATACGATTGTATGTTGCGTACAGGACAAATACCGTATGCTAGCGTCTAGTTTAGTTCTCGAAAACGTTACTCCTAGTCTGGCTGAGTAATAGTGGTATGTTCTCTAAGAGAAGCTAGGCTGGAGGAATCGTAGATTATCGTCTGAGTTCTGATTTGGCTTCTAGCCAAAATTGTTAGCGACCTTTAGTCAGCATTTGGCGATGTTATCTTCCTCAGAGACTACAGAGTCGAAAGGCTTCCGCGAAACCTCTCCAAATGCTTTTCCAATTTACAACGAGGGTTTGTAAGGGTCGGAGTCAGGGTTTTTTCTTTGCACGGGGAAGTTTGACACGATTTTATATGTCAAACATGGACATCTTGTCTCTTGGGTGCTTACTGTAACTGCACAACTATAGACCCTCATTGCCCTTTATCTACGAGCGTCTTAAAGAAGCAGAGCGGCGCTGCAGAACTGGGACCGCAAACGGATCTACGATTTTCATGAGTATGACCGACTATATCTATAAACCGAGAATAAACGAAACGGGTCACTCCTTTTTGAACTTCCATTTAACACATAAGAAATAAAAGTACAGGCGTGGAGAAGTTGTATATTCCAAGGCGCGACATGGCATGACATGGCACGTCATGCGACGTGCTTAACCGCGGTGGCCTGGTATGTTAATGCGACACCTCGTCATCACACAGCGAACTGTTCTATTCCGACGATGGGCGCCTGCAGCACAGTGGTACTATGGCGCTGATTGAGCTGCTTCAACGCCGAGTTCTATGAAATACTTGAAGACAGCACCTGTGATCGCGACTTGCAGGTTTAGGACTGGGAGACATGTGACATGGTATGTGGAACAATAGCGAAGAGCAAAGCAAGTCAGGCAGTCAAGAACGATCTAAATAACAACCCCCCTGTTCTGGGCACTGGGTCAGCATGCGGCACTTTGGAGGAGTGGGGGGGGGCGGCACAGTAATAGCAGACGGTATCCCTAAAGGCTTTTGGCACAATGAATCCCCCAGGAGGACTAGGATCAGAACTCCTGGAAGGATAGGATTCCGCGACCGTGGGCAGGCGCGCTTTTCCCTAGGAAGGTGCCCCTATAAGGGTTCATCAAGCCACAACTTGACGTCCCAAACGCCCCCCCCCCGCCCATAAATGGACGACCGTTCCTGACGCTCGTATTCATTCATTTGCTAAGCAAATCATGAAGCGAAGGGGTTGGTATGAAGTGGTCGTGATGCTGCATGCATACATGGGTACACATATGCAGCCGTATCTTCGTTAGCGGGGATTGGTAAGATGTCCACGGGAAACTCGTCCGAAATCGACTTGCAAGTCACTGAGAACAGAGGTTTTCCTTCGCAGGATTTTGACCGTGTCACTGCCTTCTTTCGCAATTTTCCCCACTATTAGGCGCCCTACTAGCATTTTAGGTTAAGTAGGAAACCATCTGCCAGCTGCCTTTAGGGAGCATTGGTCCTCATTCCATACAGTTCTAGCTGATGAATCGATTTAACCATTGTCGAAGTAGCCGCGTGGCGACGCGTTCATATAACGGTCCCGGAGGGGTTCAGACTAAGCAGAAAGGGAGACCGCCAGGGTATAGCGGGCTATTTTCTGCTTGTTGTTCTTGTCATTAGAATTGTCCGTTCAAATCTGTGTCTACGAAAAGCGTTACTTTTCGAATTGACATGTGAAGGTTTAAAAGTTCAGCATTAGCGATATGATGTCTCTTTTAGAGTTGCCTCATTAATGGATTAGTTGAATTTGAATTGTTGTAGCCTAGCCGATTTTCTTTGTCTTTGTCTTTGTCTGTTGGTACAGAATCGTGCGCTTACGTATTTTTTTTCCAGAAGTCTAGAAAGAGTTATTATGCTGTATTGTGCGAACGTGCATTGGAATTACACGAAAGTGAGAAGACGTACCGAAAACGAAAATCTGCACGTCATCTCATTGATCTCTCTATAGCATTCAATCTTCATAACGAACATGTGAGTCATTTTTGATCACATATCTATCGATATAAGCATAATCAAATACAAATGTATGAAATAAAATAAAATGAAACATGAATATAAATATATTATATGAAATGCGAATTATATGTTATTGATTGAATCCTTCCAAGATTTGTTAAGATTTTATTCGGCCAACGTTTCGGCGCCTTTGCGCTCGTAGTATAATGTAGCCTCAGGGAACTTCTTGTGCAGAGCTTGGAATACCGTAACTTAACAAACTGTCGTACAGTCTTGTTCACTGGGGGGGGGGGGTTGGGATGGGCCACGTCAGCGCACTACGTTTGGCGGGGCGCCAACCCGTTTTTTTTTCTTTCGGTAAGCGGCAAGACCATCATCTCCTTCGTTTTCCACCATTCTTGTCGCTTACCCGCTTTGGCAACTGATGGAAACAGTTTTGGCGCCGCGCCACGCATAGCGCCTGACACGCCTCTTCATCCGCAGCAAAAAAAAACTACACGAGCAGACTACATTGTACAAACAATTCACAAATAACTAGGTAGGTTAATGATCATCCGGCAGTGCCTATTTGTTTTGCTGGTAATAAGTATTAGTGGTTTTTGGTGATTTTAACCCCTTTCGTTTGTGTAGCTGCAACAAAAAATTTTCATGTATTGTCTGCTATCAACTGTATAAAGTGGGCTTTTATTTATTGCATTTTTGTTTTTTTTTCATTCATATCTGTTTTCAGTTCGATCCGAAACTCAAAAGATGTGTGTGCTTGATGGGACCCGATGAGACGTTGTGTTTGAAAGTAGATGACGTCGGCAAAGGTGGTGATGAAGGCCGACAAAACACGGAATGGTACAATGCGATTATGTCGGCTCTCATTCCTTCAAGAGTTCTACGCTTGGGAAGACCTATCCAGCCGCAGGAATTTTTCGGTAATTAGTTTAAATTGTCACATTGATAGTCGACTTCATACGCAATTATCTCAACCGTGTAGTATGTATAAAATGATCCCACAATTTTCCCACTCCCACTTCTATTTCTTTTGGTTAGGGTGGTGTTCTTAAAGACAGCTCCCGCGACAAAAGTGTCATGGATAGCTGCTTTTCAATTATGAAACAGTAGCTGATGAGAAATCTCCCAAAGAAGAAAACAAGCAAGAAGCGTCCTCCAGAAACAACATAAACAGAATCGCTCCCTCACAGTTACACCTCCCTGCGGTCTCTGTGCAACCCCTAGCTCACAAATCTCTCTATCAACATCTCGCAGTAGTTTGAATAGCATCCAGTGCAAGAAAAAAAAACAATACAAAAACAACAAAAACGCAGAGGAAAAACTCGCGGAAGCAAAAAGAAATTAAAACTCGTTGTCTGAATTTGGGGTTACGGTAGCGCACATTTTAGTGTAGTGAAGTACGTCGAGGTTTTGCACCACAAAAATTGGGCCACTCGATTTTTGCGCGTTTCACCCCGCGAAATGGGTTGGATTGAATGTATGTGCCCCCAATGAGTAAACTGTAATAAGGGAGAGCAGAATTATCTATGGGCACGAGCGCGGTCAGCAAAAAGGACATGCAATTCCGATTAAGGCCCGCCGCCCCAACTAAGAACAACTGAGTGGCCTCCGTCGGAGGGCATCTAGCAAGTGGGCTGTCCAACTGAGCAGGTATTAGAACTAGAACTTTCAGCGGCTGTAGCTCGCTCCTCGCTCACTGTGGAGTCGCGAGAGTGGGACAATCTCTAGCTTGGGGGCTGTACTACTTGCACAAGAAAGGACGACCATGTACTACTCGAGCGCGGGGGCTGAAGGCAACACACGATAATAGGGTATTGGTAGTAGGATCCAAGTACGATTTTAGTGATGCTAGTTAGTTTTGCTTGGAAACGAAAGCAAAACTATAGCTCAAGGACGTGTTATTGTGAGATGAGGACCTTTTTACAGTTGACGTGTGTGATCGCTGTTTGACGGTGAAAAGACACTGAGCACGCGATCGAGAAAGCAGAGAGCCCATTGGCGAGTAAGAGCGCCTTTTTTCATTATTGAGCCTTTCGTCATCAGAGGGCGTGGACGTAAAAGCTCACCTACTCGATTCCTTGCCACGTACTTTCTAACCGCGAAAGTAGCTAGGCCTCAGTGACCGTGGAGCTGCTTAACTGATATGAGAAAGAGTTTGTATCTGCGAAGTAACCCCAGAATGCGCCTTTGAAACTACCTTCGTTGGGTCGTAGGACGAAAAATGTAAACCCCATTTTCCTTTGGTAATGATTAGTGCTGTTCAGAGTGCGCATGGGACGTCGAAGTGGTCAACGCGCCGAAATTGAAAAGACCTTCTGCTCGAAGTGAAGAAGCGCTGCAGAACATATGTGTTCGACTGCCAGAAATTGCGGGTCCTAAGAGGTAAGAAATTTCTGTACTTGCGGTCGTGGGTAATAGGAAATAAAGGGGTCATGTGCGATTACAGAACGAAAAACGGTTGAAATGCTCACAGCTATTGCCCAAATTTGCGCCAGGATACTTTCTTTAAGGGCAGTAGGCACTGTTGAGGTTGGGTGGTTGTCGCCAACATCATTGGTGGAAGGGATATGTTGGGTGTGGCAAAACGCCCTCCCATGCATCGTACCCATTTCCTTCAAGTTGAAGTTTAAGTTCAAGTTGCCTCATAGTAGTGTAATGTGCTGTTTTGTACGGAATATCCTTCGTATTGGGTGGAGATGCCCCACAGGGGACGTTTACCGAAATTTTTTTTCTTTCTGGCCTAATGTTCTAAGAAAAATTGACTGATGGTGAGTTTAGTGTGCGATAATCCTTGTTAAACGTGGAAGAAATGTAACAAGAATTTGTTAGTGCGTATTAAAAATGATAATGTCATCTGATTATTCAGGTTGTGTTTCTACGCTCATACCATCGTTCTCTGCAAACGCCGCATTGAGCCAGCCATATGTGGTATGCCATCGTCAGGAATTCCACCTTTTCACACTGACGACTTCATTGAGATTCCGGTAAGGAGTTTGAATGAATGCTGATTGCAGGTGTTTTGCAACGATATGCAAGTGCTATTCACTCAGCATTCTGAATGCGCAAAACAAATGGCACACCTTTATGACGTAGGGACATGAAGAGAAGTTTGCGTAATGCCTGTGGCGCATCGATCTGTTAATCCTTATCAGAGGAAGCAATTACATCTCGCATAGGTGTCATGATTGGATGAGGGATTGCGAGGTAGAATGACTGAAGCTCAGTTAGGGGGATATGTGTGCAAAAAAACTAAATCGATAAATTTCAATTGGTCCTCTATTTTGATTAGAAGTAGTTCAACAATGCCTGCTTTATTAATCCAAGTAGGATGCTATTGGCTGCCCAGCAGGTCTGGGCAGGTTTTCGAAATACGGTGAAGAACTACTTTGTAATGAGATAAATAGTTGGAGGTGGTATAGTGGCAGGGGCACTCTCACCACGCGCACAGCCCGAGGGTCAAATCTTGTGTCGGCTCTCGTCCAAGCCAGCAGTGCCTTCTACCCTCGGGGGAAATTAGTACCAGATGCCTATGGGAGGATAAAAACACTAACTTGTACATTTCCTTCCCCCCCCCCCTTCCCTCACACATGGCATTGTATGGGCTAAATCGCAGTCATCAAGCCGCTACGATTGCTAACAGAAGTAAAATGCGAACCACATCCCAAAAAGGATTGAACAATGACAGAAATTTTATCCTTCACTTTTTTAAATGAGATGAAAGGTATTTAACGGACATTAATGTTTTACAGCGCAAATGTGTAGCATTCTTTGGTTGCCAAGAACGCTATTTCCTGATGAGGCTTGGAAGAGGTGCACCCATGGGTGCAAGCGAGTTATGGGCACAGTGTGACAGTGAAGAAGTAGGTTTATTTTGAAAAGTTACTTCATTCTGCTTTCTGCATGTAGAAGTTTCTGTGTCCTTCGGATTTAGTAGCGGGGATGGGGAGTGTGATGTCTCAAGGGCCCGGCAGTCGCATGGGACTAGTGAAGGGATGTTTGGAATTGAACCTTATTTTCCTCGCTACTGTTTTCTTACTTGCCTCGCACTTGGCTCTGAAGGGGATAAATAGGGGCCATATCACCACGTATTGCATGAATTCTCACTGAATTCTTTTATGGCGTATACGGTTTTTCCTCAATTTTTTACGAAGTCGCCCTAAAGAACTTATGGAATTCACTAATCTTAAAGTTACTGAGTTGATATTCGAGGGCAGTAAATGTGGTTTACTTTCAGGTTGCTCATGATATCCATAATAAGTTGAACGCTATCATTGAAAGGGAATCTGAGAAGAAGAAAAAGATGAACAACGGGTGAGTGGTTCATGAATAAATCTTTTCCGTAAATTCTGTTCGCCACAAAGTGGATCCTGTACTAAATTTGATTGGTCACCTTTACATTTTTATGAGCAACTCCGGTGCTTCAGAAATGTTGTATTTGAAAGTTGACTGTAAACTGTTTATTTCAGGATCGTTATGCCGCCTGGACTGCTTTCGATAAGATCACACCACAGCCATCGTGAGCGTTCTCATACACAGCCACTGAGGCAGCGGACATCATCTTTCCTCAATGGGTTGGTTCCTTTCCTTTCCGACGAGTGCCCTTTCCGTCATCGCTAAACTACTAAATTTCTGTGTAACTGAAAGTTTATCAAAGCATTTGTCAATGTGGGCATGAAAATAATGTGGTTCTAAACTCTGGGTGCAGGTCATGTTGCACGACAATCATGTTTGTCGCGTGCGTGGACGTCGTGCCCGCAGAGGACGATGTTTCTGGATTGTAAAGGCGACAATAGACGATATACAGGGGGGGGGGGGCAAAAAAATCATTTCAACCGAGTCACATACCAGCAAAGTTTTCGCTGCCCATACAGGGGACGTGGATACGAGTACCAGGGCGGACGATACCCAAGATGTTCCTCTATAAGCAGTAGCTGGCTCTCGCCCATCCTTCATCTACTCCAAAATATGAAGTCATCTTCAGTCGCAGCCTGACTGGAGAAGACCTTTGGAATTCATGTCACCCCCAAATAGCTGCGAAACTTCTAATATGGAGTCGCCCATGGATAGCTACCTGGAGACCAGTACTCTCGATCTGGATGACCTCCAACATCGAGCAGCTTCGACAACGTCGCCACGGTCTAGGACATCATCTTCACCACAGTTGCCAAGGTGCGAGTTGATGGTATGGACCGGACGTATCTGGAATGGAGAGACCAATATTTTCTTCGTGGACCCCGGACCGGAGGTGAGCACTGGCGGTTATATCGGGCAACTCGTGAAGAATATCCTCCTCACATGTGGTCTTCTTGGAAACTTTGTACTGCAACAGCATTGAGTGCCACCACATGAAATCGGAGGGCGTTGGAGAAACACTCGCCTACTTGGAATGGAAGGGGGCTGAGTACCTAAAGAAGATGGAATATCTAACTAGGTCAGCTGACCTGAGTCCCCTCAATTACCTAGTTCGGGCAGAGTTCAATAGGGTGGTCTTCGATGGCGGAGAAATCGACTATCACGCTGATCTCAGGCACCACATCGCGATCGCGTGCCAGAATCTCTCGATGGCGCTCGTCCAGAAGGCTGTGGCGGATTGTCATGATAGTATTTGATATGCTCCTCAATATGGTGATGAAAATGTCCGATCGGAATTCAATAAAGTGTAACTTATAGCGCCTCGAAAGTCAAAGAAGAGAAGTAACTTTTTTTGCCCCCCCCCCCTCCTGTATAAGCGAACATAGCCGTAAATATCCGATTTCGTAGCTACATGAAATTCGGTGCTGCAATCGGCAAGGCTATGCGCATTAAGTAAAGGCAGCGCGCGACGGGACGGCAAACTGCGATTGTTTTGATCGTCTAGTGGTGCGCGATTCTGATGCTTGTACTTCATATTCAAACTGGAAATTTGAACTGAAACATCCTGCAGTTTATCGCTGTTCAAATTGCTATTCATCTGGCGAACCTAATGCTTACTAGAAATTATGTTGCAGGCGTGCAGGATCATCAGCGTCGACAACTAGTGCAGCTAGCGGCCGTAAGCATTCAACGCCAACAGGACCGGGATCTGCCCCACTTGGATCTCGAGCATTCTCCATATCACAGTCGCAGTCTGGAAACACCTCGCGTGGCAGTAGCCTTATGAGCATTTTTCCTACTCAGTTAGTTATATATTTACTCGGAAGGCATGTTTTCCCACTCAGTGTGGTACGAGTGACAGACAGCTTATAATGCAAACTCGACCCTTGAAATCACCTATTAAGGAGTTTTAGGGCAGGAACACTGTTGAGCATAGGGGAATCCTTGAAACCTCGAAGGGCATTTTACTGTTTCATTGTCGTCCCATTCCTCTACTTTTTTGGAGGAAAAAACCTGTGCTCATTTGTTTACTTTATTTTGGGGTAGCAAACATGAGAGTAGATTTCTTTTCCATGGTCTTCTATATCAAATTCCGCTGCTTTTTTCAGGGCTTCAACTAAAACACCTCATGAGGAAGATGGCGTCTACCAGGCAATGACGGCTCCTACTAAAATGCGCTCATCACCGTCTACCTCCACTACTGATGACACTGAGAACAGGTAAAGTTGAGTTACTAGATCGCTGTTTCCACATTTTTCTCGAACACAAGCATGTTTTTCAGCGGCGGTACAATACGCATTGACCAAGCAGATGAAACAAGATCGTTGGATATGTCAGTAATGCAAAGAAGTCACGCAGAACCACGAATCAAACGGCAGTCATCAGAGGTACTAGTTAATTGCTTTCCAAGAGTCTGACGTCTGACCGATTCCTGCGTTTTCCCCGTCCCTGTAAGCGCTCAAGTGTTTACGACCCCATCGCCGAGGATTCCTCGACTATGAGGTGCTTTAATGAGGAATCCATCTGCTTGGTGCTTAGATGCACCCAGGTCTCTCTGTCAGCTTGCGTGTCAGAGCCCCCTTTCAGCGCTGAGAACGAGTGATCAGCAGAGTGTAAATCGTTAGTAGCTTGTTGGAGCGAGGGGTGCAAAAATAGAACGACCCCCCTGAAATGCTATCCTTGAAATGAACTGTCTCACTTCGATATTTCAAAAGGCAGTGCGATAGACGAAGTAACTACGAGGCGAAACCGTGCTAAAAGAATCTGGTCTGCTAATACAGCAAATCCTCACCTGTAGAATTTGTATGAACGGGTGCTTTTTATCAGTTTTTTGAGGAGGAAAGTGTTCTTCATGAGGACTTGATGTTCCATTGCAGACTATTCCGTATCGGCTACAAGAGGATCGCTGCTCGTTGGGAGGTAATGCTACATCCGGAGGTCTATCAATGGAAGCAATCAGTGATCAAAATGCAAATGCACAATATAAACAAGACGATGGATATACTCCGATGCACGCTGCTGAGTGGACGGCTGGTGGAAGCAACAGTCTCCTCATTGTACCAGCATGTATGTCTTGTCAACCAGTCACTTCATGGTAGTATTCATCTGACGAGTTTGTTGCGGATCTTCAGTTGAAGGGCCTATGTGACAAGACAATCGCAATTCTCCGCACTGGTGGGCGTCGCGTGATACGTCGCACCCGCAAATGACGATATTTCTTGATGATAGCGTCGACAGGCAATATACAACCAAAAACATAAATGCGAATGTCGCCATCTGCATGAAGTTCAGTGCTCCAATCGACAGGCTTAGGCAAATAAGGAAAGCGCCACGCCTATCGCTTCGCGCGACGATGCGACAGATTACGATTGTCTTGACCGTCTCCCAGTTTGAGGTGGAGGAAGCTATCAGCAGTAAGCTAATATGTGGGGATATTGCTAGCAACCCATTCTTCAAAGCCATTTATGCACTGAACCACCTCCAACTGAAGATCCGCTCTGAAGTTTAGATGAGCGTGACTTGATCATGTCACTGGAAAGCAAGTTAAATGATATCTATTTCAAGATGAGCGATATAAACTCGAAGAAGTCCGCTCATATGTATCGGATAGTAGTGATAGTTGCTATTCATCGATGGCTGCGAATGGTTGCTCGAATTCACAAGCTGCTTCAGCAGCTTCTGCGAACCCTCCTCGGTTCGTTGCTCTGTCTGTTATTCAGCTGTTTTGTCTTCTAGACATGATTCCTTCGTGCTCTGTCTTACTTAGAGTACCGCCGGGAAAGAAACTAGTGCATCTGATACAGCAGCTGCTGCCTTGAAGGGTTTTTTCCCATTCAATCGCTGCTGGTAATGTTTGTTACATTAAGAGCATATTCGTTTGCTGGTCGCTGCAATCTCCGCTCAACTGGAGTACAAAGTGGTACCGCGGAAAATGTTGATCTTCGAGGTGACAATTCTACTGGAGCGCTTATTCCTCCTCAAGAAGATCCGCGGAAAAGAGCGTTCTCTTTGGGTAGCAAGACACTTTTCCCGTGAGTATTGTTTACTTATAAGCTCGCTCATTTTGCTGTTTTCATGATTTTTATGCTCCAGGAGACCTTTCCGTAAGATCTCGCAGCATGCCTCAAGACAACAACGTCTGTCTCAAACATCCGCCTCCGGTGCATCTTTAGGTAATACAGTGTATCGTCGTACCTTCAATACTTTTTCACGATAAAGTATTGGTAATTTAGCTTCGTCCGAAGTCTCGTCTTCATTTGGACCGTCGTCATGTAGTTCGAACCACTTGACAAGTTTTAATTGTTCTGAGAAGGAAGAATACACAAGAAATCGGTAGTTTAATGTTTGTTTGGCTTTATTCTGCTGAAGATCTTCGCTATGGTCCTTTTTTTCAAGTTCTGGCAGTTTTGGTTCTGGGCGTAGTACTCCTTACAATCGAAAAGGTGGGTCTTCATCAACGCGTGACGGTGCAGACCATTTTGTTGAGATGGATTTCGGTAATGCGATTGGACGATCTGGAAGTGGTTCTGTTGGTAGCGTTGATAGTCCTAACAGGTATGACTTATTACCACTTATTGTGGCTTCTTCTCTTTTCTTCTTCTTCGTCATGTTTTGCACATTTAGCTTTTGTCGAAATTTTACGGAAAGCAGCTTTCCGCAATCTTTTGACACGTACTAGTTGCTGGCAAGAATTGGAATGAGAAAATTCATTCATTCATTTTAACTGTTTTTTTTTATTCTGATTTGTTACGTCTGTTTATTTCTTTAGTTTTTTTTTCTCCAAGATTGTCAACTTTTGTATGAAGGCCACATCTAGTAGATACCTTCTGTATCCCACAGTAGATTCGTAATTGCGGACACAGTGTCGCGCGTGACAGTGATCTCGGGAATTTCTGTTAATTCTCACTGTTATTCGACTTCGTCATATAGTGTGGTTCGCTGCGGACGGTTGGGCGTGCAGGCGGGATGAGTTTGGCGCGGTGCCGCGAACTAGAGTGTACTTGGTTTCCATTATTTAAGTGTAATTAGTTTTCAAATGCAAACAACGAATCTTTTCTTTGGCAGAAACTACCAATATTTTCTTTGGTCACTGTGCCTATGTGTGCCTGTGCCTGCGCGCCACTAACGCAATTACGACCCGTCTGTCTCGTGGATACAGAGTGTGTTGATGACGTGGCAGGGGGATTAAGAAGGTTTTGATCAATCTACTCTCTTTATATTAGGTCTCGAACGTCGTCTTTCGGATGCAGTGCTCGTAAAGATGCGGAGATATTCTCTTATCCCATGGAAATGTCAGATTCTGGTCTAACACCTAGCCAATTGGTGCTTCAGCAAGCTAAACAGAGTAGTCTTGATGGTAAGTTTTCCTCAAATTCTTGGGGATCTCCCTACAAGAAATATTTTTTACGTTCCGCAATACTTACATACGATTAATTTCCACTACAACTGTAGTCTCAAAGTCATTTTGTTTCAGAATCTTGTGATTACGTGAGCACGGAAGCACCTGATCTAGTTGCTGTGAAAAATGCTCTTGCTGAAGCTGCAAACGATCTTGGTCTTTCGCATCATCGTGAGTGTTGGATTTATTTATTCATGTTCTGGTATCATGTCTATAAACTTGTATCAGGTTCTAGAAACTTTTTTAATGCTTTAAATTTTCAGTCACATTTCTTTCTCCTGTTGATCCCAAACCCATCGATCTGCGTAGTTCGCAACACTTCGAAACCATTGAAGAGAGCACGTCATTGAAATCGTCTCCTTGCTCATCGAGGTTTATTATTGGAACTGTTATTTCATTTTTTAGAACAACCTTCAGTTGCACTGCAGCTGGCATGTCCTGCTCAAAGGTACGATTGCTGGAGGCGGGCGGTCGTTGCCAGCGTCATTGGTGAAAGGGCTGCGAAGAAGCGTTTAACCACACCTCGGTCATTTTTCTTCAGTGATATTGGCGAGACCCCCCCCCTCTCCCCAACAGTCCTGCCCATTGCGCCTATTTGAGCCCTATTTGGTCTAGATAGCGTCATCACATCGTTTTGAATCCGCTTCTAGCGTCGCCTTCTGTATGCACTTGCTAAATTGGAGACCATATTTGGTGTACTGCTAGCATCCATCTAGTGGGCTGGATCAAAAGTGCGGGTGCGGGGTCATTTTGTCCTTTTCGCATGCCTGGAAATAACTCGGAGTCCGTCTAACCTATACAACCAAACGCTTCTTCCAGTTCAGTTTTTCCGACTTCTTTTTGGGATCAGTCTTTCAAAACCCACCAATTAGTTCTTTCAAAACCCACCAATTAGGGCAGTATTCTCACGAAAGTTTTGCGTTTTACAGTGACCTACTTGTCAAAAACAGTCAAACAGTCAGCATACGTTTTCCATTATTTAAGGTATTTTATTCAGAAGTTCTATAAGTGCGCATGACGCTACCACGGACGAGACGGATAGTGAGAGGAGACGACATGTTACCGGCGATGCTGGACACCCGCGTTCAAACACGGGTGAAGACAGCTCGTCATCGTACGTTCCTCTATGTCCTACTCGAACGGACCGTTCTGCATCAAATCCAGTCTCCGAAATGACCGAACTTCACCCACAGACGTCAGTTATTGGTTTGCCGAAAAGGAGTTCGGTGCCGACTCTGAAAAGTCATGATCCTGATGATTCCGGTGTTGGATTGAACTATGCTTTCGTACAGGTTTGTCATCAATTGATTTCCGTCACAACTACCACTTTTGTTTTACTGAGTTATGGGCGAAAAACTTGACTTAGCGCTTACTGGGTTAGTGTGGTATCCATTACATCTCCAGAGCCGCCTCTGCTTGAAGACAAACTGTCAACTCACTTTCGAGGACGTTCCTTGCCATGTGCGATGCGAATGGGTGGGCAGCTGCAGTAGCCCACGTTCTCCTTTTTAGTAGGTGACTGAAAGTGCACGGGAACGGGGTTTAAGGGTAGCGATTCCCGGGTGCCGTCCCCATACTCGCTATTCCCAAGGTGCGGTACTTGCGTCGATACCAAGGCCCGCGGCGAAACACGCAGCCAGCGGTAGAGAACATCCGGAAGTGAGAGGGCGCAGGCATGTTGCGCGTTTGGCCATGGTTGTGGCTGGCAGGGTGAGACGGTATGGAGACGTACCCCCATATCACTACAATCAGAAAATTTATTATGAGAACCCTATTTAGCGCAGTGCAAAAATTGGTCTGGGGTTATGCTTACACTTATAAAATGTATAATTTTGGAGTGCTAGGACATTTCGTTTCAGCTGGTTAGCACTTGTCATACTCGAAGATACTGTATGTGTATTTTAAGGATTCTGATCCCCAAACAACCACGTTGCTTTCTGATCCCATAAATGTTTCGTCGAGTCGTTCACGCTCAAAATCCGGAATTATATTCACACAAAATTTTGATGGCACAAAATCGGCTCTCGATTATGCATCAATTAAACCGCTCTGATGTTTTTACATAATCGAAATGTTGTGAAATTCTAAAGTGTGATGATGTTAGTTGTACATTTATTTTTGAACAGAGCGTTTTATCTATATTATTTTTTTGCTACGAACGTTTTATCAAATTTTTACAACGTGTTGTTTTATCCTTGGTTTATGGTTTAAGTATTTTATTTAATAACTAACACACCCAGAGGAACATACTTTTTCATATAACAAAGTCCAGTTTTAGTAGTTTTAGTTTTATTCTGCAATTTATAGTCTAATCAGTCGCTTCGTTCGGACTTTTCAAAGGTTCCTTGTATTATTCCTACATTTTCAACATGTTTTTTTTCATACACTAGTTGCTTCGAATTCGACAGTCTTCCATGTACTGCAACTGACCCGCAAATCCATATTTCAAAGTAATGGACGCGACTGCTGGGGCGGGCGGTTATCGCCAGTATCATCAGCGGAAGAGCTGTGAACTCGGCCTTCCCACCAATGACGTCAGCGACAACTGCCCGCCCCCAGCAAGCGTGCCCAGTGCCTCTGATGTATATGTATACCTTGTTGTCTGTTTCATCCAATCCATGATTTTCTCAGATGTTACATGTGTATTATATCACCTGAAGGAATTGTAGCATGCAAAACATGAGCTCATTCACAGTGTTCTATACTCGAAAGAATTGTACATTCATTTCTAATTTCAAACGCATCAATGCGAAGTTACACCCCTGTGTATTGTACAGAAATGTGATGCATGAAGTATTCGGGCGTATTTCTTTCTAAAATACAGTACCAATTTGAGTGTCTGTTGATTAGGCTACAGGTTGCGGTCGCTGCGAGCTAAACGATTAGCATTTCGTCGTGGCAGCCATTCTCTGCCACAGGGTTTTTACCGCAGTGCAAGAGTGTCACCAGATCTAATAGTTAGCCATCTGTACAGCTGGTATCATTGCAAGCAGTGAAGTCTGTCTGAAGGAAGACTGACATCTTCGGCGTTTCCACTACTGGTTGTTTCCTTCCCAAATCGGTCACTAGCGATCACTAGTGCTAGAGCGAGGCGGCCGGAGGCAGGTTCATCCTGCCCTCCACACACTGCTCCACTTGTGGTTGCGATGTTACAAACTACGATTTGTGAAAAGCAAAACTCACAGCAACAAGCAGATTGTAATGCTTTTACCGGTACGAGGCAATGGATACTTGAAGGGTAGTAATTCAAAGAGGGTTCACGCGTACGAAAATGTTTTGTGAGTATGAGTTTTCATGCTATGACGTTTTCATTCTTGTACAAATCTTTCTGAAAATAAATACGAATGTAGCCCTCTGCCTTGAGAGCTCGTATTCGAAGAGGACGTGCACAACAGTCGCATTTGCCCCAAAAAATGCTACCAACTCGTTCCAGGAGGACCACATAATGCATGTGGAACTGGAATTATTTCGACGAGAAAGCTTAAAGGCAGTTGGCACGATAAATCCTCCAAGACGACTAGGATCAATACTCCTGGCAGGATAGAATTCGAGCTATAGCGTCCCTGGGCAGGCGCTGCACAGCGGTTTCCCCGAGGAAGGTGCCCTCATAAGGGTCCTATCAAGCCACAACTTTAAGTCGCAAACGCCCGCCACGCTCGCCCGCCCATAAATGGACCGTTCTTGACGCTCGTATTCATTCATTTGTTAAGCAAATTATGAAGCGGCCGTGATGCTGCGTGCATAAATGGGTACACATATGCAGCCGTATCTTCAGTAGCGGTGATAAGTAAGATGCTCACGGGAGACTCGTCCGAAATCGATTTACAAGTCACTGATAACGGAGGCTTCTTCTTCGCAGGTTTTGACCGTTTCACTTCGTTCTTTCGCCATTTCCCCACTATGCAGCGCCTTACTAGCATTTTAGGCTAAGTAGGAAACCATCGCGCCAACTGCCTTCAAGGCAAGGAACCGCGTTGCTATGCTCCACTGCTGGAAAGCCGTTAAGTGATGTATCGTAGCGTGGATAGCCGTCAGGCGAAGACCTTCGAAAAGGCGTAGTGATTTTCATCATGTCAATGTATCTGTAAGGTGTGCTCTCCGAAGAGATCAGGATCTGTTTTTTTTTGTTGAGAAAGTATCTCCATTTCACATCTTCATGAAAGAAACGGATGTTAGTGTACCGTTACCCCAACGCTTATTAGCTTTGAATATCAGATATAAAAAATAACTTGTTTCACTGAACCACAAGTTGTAGTCCTTACCTCGCAATTCTTTATTACACAGGTAGACCTTGTTATAGAGACATACATAGAATATACATCCTAGAGTAAAACAATGCAGAGGAGTTCATGAAGAAAACTGACCATCGGAGATGGGTCTTCGTATTCGCTTGAACACCCGCAAGATTTCAGTCTATAACCGTAATGATCCAGCCCATAAAGAACGTTTCCAGTCCAAGGGATAATGAGCTGTCATCGTGAAATAAGTTGTCCTTCGCTCTTCACGCAATTTGAGCGTGGCACAGTGGACAGAATTTGAAGCTATGTATTTCTTCCTCGTAAGCTCGTTGCTTGCAAACCGGACACAACCAGAATTGATAGGCGATCATCGGTCGTCCACTTGCAATGCAAACCGGGAACTGAAAGCGTAATGAATACTATTGCCTCAATATCAAGGCTATTTTTCGGGCTATATTTATCTCAGATAGCAGTTGTTATCCCTACAAACAAAAAGCTCCCTGAGGGGCGTGGTTCAGAGCGCAGCCAGGACCACCTTCACCAATTGTTGCGGCCTACGGATGGCAACATCTGGCGGGTGGGAAGGCGCCTGGCTTCGTTCCAGCACACGCCCCTTCACACGCCATCTCGTTTGCAGGTGTCGACTTGTGCGATCATGCGAAATACTGTAATGCCGTTAATTTCGCCTTATTCACTAACGACATCTGCAAGTCATATCGTACGAAATACAGGACAACGTTGCTATCAGTCGAGGCCGACTCAAGGAGAGTGGAATGAGTCCACCAGCGGCGTTTCCGCCACTGGTTGTTCTCTTCCTGAATCGAGCATGACCAATCACGTGGCAGAGCAAGGTAGCAAGAGGTGGGCTCACTTTGCCCCTATTGATACCGACGCCGCAATCACATGGGGTTGACTAAACTGATCAACTTGGTTCTAATGGAGATGATATCATAAGTATACGTTATAATAGTACCTTTCTCCTCTCATTTTTGAGTGACCAGAAAGCTCCAGAAAGCTCTCCCATTCACAATAATAAATATGAATTGTATGAAAAATTCGAACCTTAGTTTCACAATATGAGCAAGAAAAGTCATAATCCGCTATTAATTTGTCGCAGCTAGTACAGTTTGCCGTTTTCGGTTGATTATCTGTCGGAGGATACCTGTAAACTGTATACTTGCCTCACATACTGAACAGAACGTACAGCCGTACCTGCTGAACAGCTCCATGGCAAGTTTCTGATATGCTCGTCTCTCTTCAGATAGCGGATCAGCGAGTGATTCCAACCTCATAAAGGCCCTACTACAGACGGAAAACTGACGGCATGCACAGGATGAGAGTGCTGCAAGGAGCGCATAGAACAGGGTGGGTAAAGCTTCAAGTCATCAGTGTTTTTCAGTGGCATTTCGGCGCCAACTTCTGCTCAATAATTATTGTCATTATAGCTGGTACCATCGCAATCAGTTGGGTCGGTTTGAAGAGGGATGGACTAACACCACCTGCGGCGTTTCCACCACTGGTTGTTTCCTTCCTGATCGATCACCAGCCGCTCGCCATTGGTAGAGAAACGCAGCCGAAGATGGAATCCACCCGCCCTCCACACCGCCCCGACTGGTTCCACGTTACAAACATACGTACTGTTTACTGCCAACGTGACAATCCAAACAATATTGGCTGTTCTCGGAATGATAGCCTTTGGTCCTCAATCTCCTAGGGCGTTTGACAAACGCTCCGTTTTTGGCACAGTGATCAGCGATTTCGTCCCACGGTTCAAGTCCTGCTTTGAGAACCTCAAGTTGAGCTTGTCTAGAGTAGGCTCTTCTCTAAGATGGTGCGCTCAGAAAGCTCCATCTCGTCAAAATGATCGAAATGCGCACCAGCCATTCAAAAATTTGCTACGGCCAGCCCGCATGCCAGTTAGAGATTACAGCCTTCCAGACAAGTTTGGTACAAACAAGTTTGGAGGTGTGTGGTGGCCGTGTACGGTCATGATCTTTGCAGGCGACAGGGCTTCTGACGGGGTCATAGATTAGAGTGCAGCCAGATCGAATCACCCATTAGCAAAAGCGGACAGGTCATCATTGTTGGAGAAAGGGCGCCCTGGCTCCGCTCCGATTCGCGCCATGTCACGCGTTACGTCGTTCGCAGGAATCATGGCTGCACACGATGTGCCACAGTTCAAGGCGCACCTCTACCCTTTCAAAGTGGTATATCCTACTGAGAGTGTCACCCATTACTTACCAAGTAAAGAGTGTATCTCTACAGGTTCTATGTACGCTTCAAATCTCGTCAAGTATAGGCTTGTTTTCATGGCTGCATAGTGATCACCTAAAAAGATAGGTTTTAAATCAATAAGTACTACATTAGGAAGGTACAGTATCTTACCTTCAAACAACTGTCGCTGGGCTAACATCACGAAATGATATGCTTGAGCTGCAGTCCAGGCTCGATCGATCATCCTGCTATCTTCCAAAGAAAGGTCTTCATCTCCTTGCAGCAATTCGTTCAGTGCAACATTCGTCTGAGATAGGAATACTTAAGTACTACGAAATCTTGTCCCCCAGCAAATCATAACGCTTTTAGTCATGTGTTCCGAAACTGGTATTCTAAGATGTAGAGGGGAAGTAGAGAAGTAGAGATGTAGAGGGGAAGTGGGGAGTAGAGATGTAGAGGGGAAGTGGGGAGTAGAGAAGTAGAGGGGAAGTGGAGAAGTGGTCACAACACGTGGTTCAAGTGTTAAGCGACGTTTTCGCCCGGTTGGCCATGTGTGCGTGGGAATCTAACCGTAACTCCCATATTCACCCTAAGAGCAGGACTTTCTGTGCCACACTTCGGCCAGGCTCGAGCGAGCCACTCCAGTCTTCACTAGTTCAAATACCGCAAGCCTGTTCGTCCCAAACACAACGTCATTTTCTTTTATTCAGGAGTAACTATTGATAGCCCTTGAAATGCATTCTCTCACTGCACGCTTGACTTTACCCTCGCTTTGATGGTCCCGCATAGGGCAACCTTTCTGTACAGAACTAATTGAAAAGCAGATATTGCGGCAAGTGAGGTTCAATTAGCGATGCCAAGACAGCTAGTGATATAGAATAATCAGAAGAATGGCTCCAGTACTCCAAGTTCCGAATAAAACCCTCTAGAGTGCGTATTTTTAGGGTAAGAGTGTAATCGGACGAGATCATCGGACAGTGGTACTGTGGTTGATACAGTGGCCGCAATGGATCTCAGCTGATTTCATATCGATAACGATGCCCGCCTACATTTTTAGCGCGTCTTCCGCTATTATGGCTTTGTAAAGCGGGGGGCGGGGCCAGCGAACGTGGGCAGTCCAGTACGAGGGGGAAGTCGCCATTAGCGTCCTTCTCACTCGGTTTTGCGCTGCGAATGTAATTGCCCTCACTGCGGACCAAGCTACCTGCTCGCCAAGAATATGCAAATAAAAATAAAATAAAAAGAATTGGACAAATGCAGCTTACGTCAGCGGCGTCCTTCTGTTTCGCATTGCCAGTCGAGCCTTGTTATTTTGGTGGTACTCTTCTATTAGAAGAGCAGCCAAAACGTACATTTTCTTCAGACGAAGACATGTGGCAGCTTTTTTACGTTCATCTTCGGCCAACTGAAAAATTTTCTATAAAAATAATCTACAGTCCCAAAATAGAATACTGTCAGTCCTCATCACTACGTACTGTCGGGGCGGCACAGCCGCGCTGCACTGTGACGCGACAGCGGCTGCGGCTCGGTGACGGTGAATCAGCTGATTTCGATGGAATTCGGTTGCAAATTCCCACTATCTCAGCTCTTCAAGCTCCGAGAGTGGGAGGTGAGTTATTCTGACCAATTTTGAATTGTACTGGCTCTGATTTCCTTTATTTTTATGTCGATTATTATGCTCTTTTCCTTGTATTGTGCCTTATTTCAGGCATTTATTCAAATGGCATGCATTCTATCAGATTCATTCAGAGTCAGTACAATTCAAAACTGGTCAGAATAACTCACCTTCCACTTTAGAAGCTTGAAGAGCTGAAAAAGTGGGAATTTGCAGCCGAATTCCATCGGAATCAGCTGGTTTACCCTCACCGAGCCGCAGCCGCTGTCGCGTCACAGTGCAGCGCGGCTGTGCCGCCCCGACAGTACGTAATGATGAGGACTGTGCTATATTACAATCAAAGTCCAAAGTTAATTACACGTCATTTCTACTAAATCACAATACTACTCGTATCTGATCATTCTGACCACCCAGATTCGAAGACTAAATCCTAGGGAGTTTAAAGAGAAGGTATTCGGGAAATCTGTTACTTGGATGTCACATAACAAGCTCTAGTCTCCGGAGTTTCTCTGTCTTCCTGATGTTCTGCCGAAGCCGCATGAATGAGTTCGTCCTGATCTGAACCTGACGCTCGAGTCCCATCTTACTGACGTTTGCGAAAATAATACTGTCAGCATCTAGCGAAGAAACGGTGCTACCTTTTGCAGTTCCTATGAGCCATGAAAAGGACACTCTCGTTTGGTCGATGCTTCGTCCTATTAGAGGCAAAAGGCCCTATAAATCCCAACATGTGTGGGACTAATACTAGCAGGACAGAATTCAGGATCCCTGAGCAGGCTCTTCGTTCGCCTTTTTCAAGGAAGGTACCCTCATAGCGCCCTATTAAGCTGCATCATACCGACCCGGACACCACCCGCGCCCGCCGGCCCACAATGTCCGACCGATGCTGATGCTCGTATCGCTCAGTTTGCGACGTACAATATGAAGCGAAGGGATGGATACGGAGCTTCATGGATAACCACATGTTTTCGTATCTACCGTAACGGCTATTGGCACGTTGCCAGCAGGAAACTCGTCCGAGATCACTTTCTGAGTTTTTCGCAGGTTTTCGACCTTTCAGCTCATTTTTTTTCGCCATTTTCTCCACTATATAACACCCCCCTACCATTTTGGACCGATTACCAAATCATCGTGCCTTACGCGTTCAAAGTTTGCAAGGTTTCCACAATGCAGCAAGATGTTCGTGGAACGGAAATCGACTTTAAACGCAATACAAACAATATTTAACGACCAATTGTCGTGCAATTTTGACAGGCGTGCAATAACGCTAACGACCCCAATTATTCCAGTTTTTCCTTGTTTGCGTGGAGCACGGATGTCGACAAACCAAGTCGTTTGGAGGTTGAGCACATTGATTCCGTGAAGTTCCACTTCATATTCTAGGGGGACTCTACAAATGATCAGCCTCCTATGAAGTCAGCAATCTAGCTAGTTATTTCATACTACGCTCCACTAATTTTTGTGCCTGACAATAAGAGGTCATTGAAGTACTGCCCGCTCAAATGCTTGAAATGCTGTGGCGGATGGCCAACGGTATTCAGATCCTACACAATTATATACTGCGAGAAATATGCCAAGTCTTACCCTGTAGACAACACGAGCTCCGTCCAGAAACCGTCCAGCCCTTCGGTAAAGCTGGACGGCGGCAAGAGATCTCTCACTGCTTTCGCTCAACTCCTTCACATACTTGCCCATGAGTACGTTCACGTCTTGTAAGTTGTGTGTACGAGATAGAGCAACGGCCTGTATTTCAGTTTATTCCAGCGTTGACAGAACAGAACTAGCACACTACCTTTTCCCAGTTGTTCAGTTGAATACATGTGTCCAGGGCATCTGCCGTCTGATTACATCTCAGGAAACATTGTACGGCTTGTTCGCAGAGACCCGACGAAGCGAACAGTTCAGCGATCCTCTACAAATAAAATGATCTCAGCTAACTTACTTATATCCATAACTGGAAGGATCTTTCATCTGTAAGGGAAAAAAAGAGCAATTAGATGGAAGGCATAACCAGCTGAAGTTCTTTATACGAACACCTACACCGATTGTGTTCAAGTACAATTATAACCCCTGCGCACGACAGGGCGTGTGACGCGGCGCGTACTGGATCCCAGCTAGTCCAACAATCATGCCAACCTGAGCCCGCTTCAGTTGGTGAGAAATCCGCTCTGGCAGCATTCCAAGCCATGCCCTGTCCTAGGCCCTATCAATCGCAGGGATTAAGGCTATATATGCAGGATATGCAGAAAATGATCGCTGACGTGTGGGTCAATGGTCTATGGCAACTCTTTCAGGAAAATTGTTTTGGAATCGAGTTCAGGGAAGAAAGTACGTCAGTTCATGTAAACGATTTCCGGACGGTGAGTTTTTCGATCAAGTCCGATAAACGCGACATTCCTACTAAAGTCGTGTTCTACCTTGTACGAGGTGAGCCTTCATACTGCTGACGTCTGCGGAGATGATACCGTCAGCATATAGCACAGAATCGGCGCTACTTTTTGCATTTCATCATCTGATTGGTCCTAACAGGTTACGCTGTTAGGCTACAAGTCAAAGCGGATTGATGGATCGATTCCTAGCTCGTGGCCATACAAATGATACCGGCGCAATCAGTTAGGGAAGTGATAAGATTCACTAAATGAGCTTACTCGCTGCTTTTCACCTTGAGCTGTTTTCCCCCTAACTTGTCATTGGCTGATAGCTATTGGTGTAAAGGGAAACCGACGGTGGGCTCGCACCCGCCGTCCTAACACTGCCTCGAATAATCTCAGCGTTATCAACTATGCTACTTCTACTAACAACTACCACAGAGGTGCGTAAAAAAGGGTGCGGTCCGGCGACAGGGGGGGGGTACATTTTGCACTTGCGCTGCTTCACTAGTTCCGATTTACACATCTCACTCTGATAACTGTGAACTCTTGTAAATCCGGAGCAAGCTCGCAAAGCCACCATGTAAGGAGTGAACAGGTGAATCTGTCAACTCCTCATGCTCACAAAATGGCTCTCTGGATGGTCGAGGTACCGAAAGTGCAAATGCCCCCCCCCGTCGCCGAACTGTCCCGAAAAAAAAGCACTGATCAGTGCCCGGATTATCAAGGAGAACGGGCCTATGTAGGGACAGCGGACAGGTGAGAAACATCCTCAAACTGCTGTGTTTGGAAGGTTTGTGAACAATACAATGTGGAAGCACGTCAGTTGTTCTGCTGTCACTCTAATCAATCAGGTCTACATATAGTCCTGATATAGGTAGAGGGTTAGACAGTTTTTACCAGTGGAAGTAACCCCCGGTACGTGGCTCATAGTGACGGTGGCGTAGTGGATAGCGCTTTCGCTCGGAAAGTGTGAGCCTCTCGAATCCCGCTCGAAACCACACTTTTACCTATGGCACAGCATTCTTATAGTTGTTTATAATAATTTTGTACCATATTGTTACAACACGGTCAACTAGATTGTTTATGAAGTTATTTACGTACCGCAAGCAAAGGGTGGCTGTCAGGAAGTTGCTTAGCTAAAGTCTCTAAACCGTAGAAATCATCCAAATGAATGTAGCACACCATAAGTTGATCGAGCTTTCCGGCTAACTCGTAATGATCAGCGGCTTCTTTCCTTAATCACAGAAGAAAAAAAACTGATTTGATAAAGGTAACAGCAGGTATGTAGCACCTAACCATCGCTGCCGGTCTCGGTGATAATCGGCTACGTTTGTGAGCGCTTCGATTCGTTGCTTATCGTCTGCAGCCGTTGAGCTTGAGCTCACCAAACGTAGTACTCTCAGCCACTCATCAGCCTTTTTATGCATGTCTATGGCTAGATCCCTGAAATTCGCCACCGAATCGTTCAGGTAAGGCGAGAGGATGACGAGGGTGCACTCAGCATCCCGGAGATAGGAAGGGGCGTGACTACACTGCACCTTGACTGACTTCATTGATAGCGACTGTACGTCATCTGCAAGTGGCGGCGGCTGAATTTTCGGTGGGATGTTGCCCTTTTGGGAAAGCTATAGTCGTGCTTTTGTCCAACGCAACACAGGTTGACAGTTGTCCCAATAAGAAATATTCCGCAAAAACGCACCTCACGTTTAAGAGATTTTAGCAGCCACCCCCTCCCCACCTTCAGAAATACTGAGTGGTCCAATTTTATTCAGATCTGCTCGTCTTGGGATGTATTATCAACCACTGATCTCAGAGTTGTAGGCGTCAAGGCTTATGTCAAAGCACCAAGTCGGCGTCACCGATCCTTGCCAAGTTCTTTTACAGCTTTGTTCATTGACGCGTTCAGGGGGATCAATTTACCGCAGCGTGAACCTGTTTCCCACCAATCATGGGAACCGACAAGCAACAATTGGAAAAACAATTGGTGGAAAACGGGCTGGCGCCGCGCCAAACCCAGACCCTCCTGACATGCCCCGCCCCCGCAGAGAACGAGACTGGATTTTATGATTCGCCATACTGTACTTATCCTCAATGGTATCTCCAGTCTCTACAGCTCAGCAGTTCTACAGCGGTGAAATTAAATGTTTCCTGTTTCCTCAGTGAAGCCCCACTAAATGAATTCAAAAGATCTGAATCTGCCCGAAATTGAATATTCTCAATTTGGTAGGAAATAGCTTCTCGATTACCCAATATATTGTTCTCACCGGCGATCTTGCTCAAGATATTCTTTTTCCGCATCGCTTGCTCGACCCAAATGGACGAATATTTCCGCCTTCTTTAGCTTAGGATCCTGAAACGATAATTCCATTACGAAAGGAAGATTTCATAACTAGTAGATTGATCACACGAAACAATCCAAACGCTGTCATCACTAATTTATGCTCGTACTATTTGTACAGCCTAGTTATAGTGGGTCATACCTGGATATCTTCTATCCTTTTACAGAAACGTAATCCACAATAATCGCGCATCTTCACCTGCAAAGTTATTTGTATGGAGAAATGCGAAAACCATCAATCGTATTTGAACAGCACACGTGAAGTGCACATATTTCTATAAACATGAAGCTCATAACATTGCAATCAGTCGGGGACGGCTCCGCAGGGCGGGATGAGCCCGCCGCCGGCCGTCTTGCTCTACCAATGGTGGTCAGTTAGAAATCAATTTAGGAAGAAAACGGCCATTGCTGGAAAAGCTGCAGGTGGGGAGCGCTGATTGCGACCCGACTGATGGTGATGTCAACTGTACATCCACTTCTATTTTCCTCCCTTACCCCCACTTATTCAATTACTGTTCATTTGTTTGTTGTTGTTTTCGAAACTAATATGCCAATTTCAGTTATACAGAACATACGCTGGACCTCTTCTCCCATGTTACCCACTGATGCTACGCCAAGGATAATAAAATACTCACGTAGGCATACTCAGCTGTGAGAATGTCCAGCCTTAAAAGGGCGACCTCCGCAAGAAGACTCCTGAAAATATATCGATTGAGCATGTTCATGCCTGTTCTTGAGCATAAGGGTGAACACCTTGGAAGCAGGGTACATTATTCGTTGGGGATCTGGTCGAGTCCGCGACCCCCCCCCCCTAGTTCCCTGCTCTGATATGCGGGAGGGGGATGTATAACACATGTGAAGCAAGAAAAGCTCAAAAGGTCAACAACCGGTAGAATTCTTCCAGCGCCGAAAATTACCCTCAAAAGGGCAATTACGACCACCTCTCTCTTAACTATGAGCAGATGCGACCCTCCCACACTGGCGTTAGTGAACCAAGAAAAATCAACTATCAAAAAAATTTTTTTAATTTACGTCCCCTCTCCTCTCAGCGATCAATACGACCGAAGGGAATTCCCACAATGTGTGGCCTGTTTAAAGTCGTTCTGTGCACTTTCCTAATGAAAGCTAGTGCGGATTGGTCACTTATGATTCAAGAACTAACAACATTCGTATGAAGGTCGTGATGTAGTCACAAATGTGGGGTTGACTTTGGATCACTATCGTTGAGGGTGTCCCTCAACGAGTGATCCAAGTAAAGGTTGACCTTACAGCCGTTATTCCTATAAACGAAAGGGCGTGTGAAGGGGCGTGGGTTGGAGTGTAGCCAGGACTGTATGTTTCACCAATAATGCCATCTTGAGTACTGCAGCAATTGGTGGAGGAGGCTGACTTGGTTGCGCTTCAATACGCACCCAAACTCTTCCCTCAGAGGTCATGGGTGTAATTATGCAATCATGCTGAATTTATTTTCTCGAAGTCCTAATTCAATCAACAGAAATAAGCGTTTAAGTTTATATTGATGTACTATGATTACCATAATTTAGGATGCGGGTTCTTTTCGATAAATTCAACTGCTTCTTCGATTTTCAGACGTTCCAGTAGCTGTTTTGCGTCTCGAAGTGACTAAAAAGGAATTTATTCTAAAAAAAGCTTGCATGTTTCCGAAAAATAATGGACAGCCTGGGTTCATTTGGCAAATAGTAAATTTGTAAGCGGTCCAGGGTATAGTTGTTGCAAGCTATCGACTAGTCATAAACAATTTTCCCACGCAGTTTAAGGTCTTAATTCGTAACAAATGCGAACACTTTTTCAAGTCTAGTCCAGGCGTGTCAGCGGCGGTGGGTTTTACCGTGGCGCCATTCCCATTCCTACTAATCATTGAAAACCCCAGCCGTAACGACCGATAGGAAAGAGGTTGGCGCCGTGAAAACACCCCGCTCGCCAATGACAGGGTTCGACTGACTGAGTGATGGTGACTTCAGTGTCTAGTGATGGATTTTCGTAAGATCTCCACCAATCGCAGATGGGCTAATGCTGTTTGGACTCCAGCAATTTCGGCACCGAGCTCATTTTCAAATTGCCTAAGTCACCAAATCCGCTAAAAACTTGTATATATGGGTAGTTTAGCATTCTAATTACGAATATGACATTCACTTTTGCTGCTGGGGCTAATGGATGACACTACGATTATCTGCGCTCCGTTAAGGCTGAGCCCAGGAGGTAATCGTGGTGTCATCCCTTGGCGCCAGCGCCAAGAATGACTGTCATAATTGTAATCACGATGTCAAATAACCCTTGTGTACATGTTTTCATCGGGTTTAGTGACTTCGGCAATTTAAAAATGAACTCGGTGCCGAAATTGCTTGACAAACGGCATTAGCCTCGCAGATGGAGGTTGTCGCGTTGACACACCCACCAGATCATTGTATGCTTCTGGGACCAGACCTCTGGGAAAGGTATGGAGGGAAGAAAAGGGAAACCGTATAAGAATTTGTCGAAATGTAACAATATATGGCTTTTAGGACAAGCGTTCTGAAGCAGCCTACCTTTATTTCCGAATCGATAATAAATTTTTTATCTGTAGCTGGATTATGGAGGAGGAAGCTGTCCAAAAGTACAGTGCGCACAACTAAACCACGAAATGAACAGATGTACCTGGAATGAATCTCCTTATTATTTGCCTACATATTTACTCTTTGGCGCAGAAGGCCCCAAAGAAATTAACTGCGCAAGGTAAGTATACCAGAAAAAAGAAAAAAACAAACAGAAACAGAAGCGGTAA